>JAODJU010000085.1:2300620-2315403 GCA_026776725.1 Gnathonemus echidnorhynchus
AGTCCTTCAGTTCAGTATCTCTGATAGAGTCAGTAGATTTACCTCTATGGGAGTGAGTAACACAGAATAATTTTGGGTGGGGGTGGGGTATTTTTTTCAAAGGGGGTGGTTTTTAGTATGCATCCCATGACAACGGAAGCCCTGAATATACCATTAAGAACATCGCTGTCTGATTACTTCTTATGGCAAATTTAATATCAGGGTCAGATGTCCGTCTGAGCTAAATATATAGACATTAAAGTAATTTTGTCAGTTTCTAAGTATGATCAAACAAACCATGGCTGATGTTTGGCAGAATATTACCAGAGGGCCTGAAATGGACACTTTCCGACTCTGAGCTCCTGTTCCCTCAGAGCTGCAGCAGCAAAGCCTGAAAGGGAGGTGGAGAGGGTAATTGACCCGGTGTCTGTGACATTGCACTGGTCCCCTCGTCTCTCCATGCAGACAGCTCTGTGCATTGTGGTTATTCACAAGAATCCCCAGAGAGGAACCGAAAATGCCAGTGCTTCTTTAACAGCGGTAGTCAAGTGGACATTTTGACTAGTTTCGACAGCTAAGTGGCTAATCAGCAATTCTTAATTTGACACTGATTGCAAATCGATATATTTGATAAAAACGTAAATAGCGACGCGTGTCGTACCTAACGTTGCCACAAGGGGGAACCTCTTGGTTAAGTCAGGCGTGGTCGACGTCTGGAGCTGCGAGCTGAACTGACTTAGTACTCAAATACTTACACTTAGATCATAAAAGTAAAGGACAGGATTGACTAAAACGAAAGCAGGTTATGGCCAAAACTGCCAAAATAAGGAGCACAATATTTTGGCTCACTTCTATCCAAGTATCTACAATTCATTCATCCTTCCACCAGCCATCTTTTATGTCAAATATGGTACATGGTTGCATTAACGTTACGCTTCCGATGCTCCCGACTCAATTATGGGCTTGAAGATTAATTGGCTAATTTAACTCTATCATCTGAAATAATATATGGATCGGCGTGGGTTCTGAGGGAAAGGATTAGGAAGCACTGACTTAGATGATCAAAGTCGTCCGCTCACAGAAACACTATGAAGCACTTTCAAACACAGGCCTACTCTTT
Source organism: Gnathonemus echidnorhynchus (assembly GCA_026776725.1). Taxonomy (NCBI): domain Eukaryota; kingdom Metazoa; phylum Chordata; class Actinopteri; order Osteoglossiformes; family Mormyridae; genus Gnathonemus; species Gnathonemus echidnorhynchus. The sequence goes on from JAODJU010000085.1 coordinate 2,301,720, forward strand.
TCTATCCCATACAATAAATTGCATTTTAGGTTTAACAACCGGCAACTCGTTTCTTATATAACTAAAATGTGTCTGAATTCCACGCTGCCAAAAATCGAACAATTTAATAGACCTGCCTCTGAAAGCTTGGAGAAAAATTATTCCGTAGGCCTTTTTTGATTAAAATATGAATTGCTGCTGGAGGAAATGCTTACTCACTGTGACCGCAGACGGCATTTTAGGGTGCAATCGGCTGAATCAGCAAACTATAAGACCCGTAACCTTGAAAATGACAGCCCGCGGTTAGGTCCTGTCTAAATCCACACATTACCACGCAATGTTTGTTTTACGCATAATATCTCAAATCCATAAAAAATGTATAAGTGACTCCAAATCCCAAATAAAAAAAGATTTGTCCATTAGTTTAAAGTAAGATTTGTGCCCCAAAGAAATTAGCTCACAAATATTTATGTGGGTCAATATGCGCCATAAACTGCAGCATAACAGAGTAAACATATTAATTTCAATATGTAGTATTTTTCGGCCTAATGGCAACCTTCCCCAAACGGACGTATCTGATTATAAATACGGTTCCTCTGGATGGGACTTGTTATTAAACATCCTGTGTTATGCGCCTGCAGGGCGGAGACGCCTCCCTCGCTCATTCACCTGAGCCCCGCTGCGTGTGCGCAGGCGCAGAGTCCCGGCCGCTGCTGCCTTGCCAGGATCCCTGCAGGTTCGCGAGGCAGCCGCAGCGGACGGAGCGCTTCTGCAAACGGACGGGAGGATACGGGACCCGTTCCTGCTCTGAAATGCACTAACCGTACGCATTAAATACAAAAACGGACTATCTATTCTTAAGCTTATAACTGCTTATTTTAATGGTAAGTTCCGACTATAGTTAGGCTGTGTGTTACAGTTTTATTTACTTAAACGTTGCTCGCTGGCGACTATAAACTAAAGCACTGCGGCTGTGCCAAGAATGTGAAATTACATCATTTGATTAATCGTGGAGGGAACGTCCACCTGTCAAAACGTCGCTTTTCGCTACTGTTTGTTAATGCGGCACTGTGTACAAGGCGATGCTTTTTTTCACAATAACACATTTTTATTTTTTTCAGCTTTGCGGATCTTCTGGGGGGAAAGCAGTGGGAAAGGTAAGATCGCTCTGACATTCTTTTGGACGCATCCGAAATAAGACAAAAATAGAGCAACACTACATATTAAATCGTTACCGTGTAGCAGTGTAGTGTGAAATAAATAGTGTAGGCATCCTGGTTTTTTATTTATACAGATGATCGCGAGATCCGTGCTTTAGTTTCAATTAATAATTTTAATTTGCCAGCACCACGACAAACATTGTGACTCTGGTTTGTGGTAGAAGATAACCTGTAACACAAACTAAGTTTTTTTTTGAAGTCGTGCCGTTCTGATTGTAATTTGCTGGATCAGTTTCTGTGCTTTTTTCTGGTGCCCCTTAATTGTCAATCGCCTCGAATTATATGCCAATTTGTTTTTGAGTTCCCATTGAAAAGAGTAGAGTTTTTTTTATGAATACTATATTAATTGCGTGATTTGTGTCCTCGGACACAGGAAATGGATTACATGATGATCATTAAATTTTTTGTTGTATAATTCAGTGCTCAGAAAGGGCACAGGCGCCGTGGGCTTGGAAACAGCGGCTGCCCGCTATCCAGGCGCAAACCCCCTGAGAGGAACTGGAGACTCTGCGACGCGTGTGCAGCAACATGTGGCAGTGTGCGACTGGCACAGATGTCCGAGATTTCAGTCAATTCAGTGTCGCAGTATGATAAATGCACCTGCTTCACCACCGAGACCTTAATAGACGTTTGGCTGAACCGATGCGTTAAGAAATTGAGAAAACATGCAGCCTGGAGTGTTAGGGGCAGAGATCCATCTGCCCCCAAAAGCTTTTGCGTTTTCTAGTAGACGAGGCACCGTGCGCCATTCAGTCTTGTACAAACTCGTGCACAGTGAAATTACAATTACAGGGGGAAAAAAATCACTTGACTATATTAGCATAATTTGTCCAATACAGAAATAATGAATGAAATGAAAAAACAAAAATGACCGATGTAAGAAAATTATTGCATTTTGTAGTGATACAGTAATTTGAAGGGCTATTATAATATATCTGCGTCTATTAACTTGGTGACCTAGGGTAAAGATTGTAGAGGGTATTATTTCCAGAAGTAAATTGTTACGTCAGAGCGCTATTCTCTGATGGGCGTCACACATTGTTATGCGGTAAATATATGCATGTGTGGCCACACACTCGCTCTTTGCTCTCCTGCTTTGGTTTTCGTGTATTAACAGACGCCCTTTGACCCAGTGCTGAATGTACGTGCGTAGCTTTGTCGCTGTCCCCGACAGTCACAGTTCCCCCCTGCCTTTCAGTACTATTTCTCATGCTGAGATGAATTAGAAGTAATCAATTTAAGTGTTGGGAACAAAGAGCAGTGAAAAGTTGTGGCCAGGTCAGGTCAGGGGGGATGGTGGTATCCTTGCGTTACCATGGGAACTGAGACTAACTGGGAGAATGCAATTTTGTGAGACAAACTTAAACCAAAGCCTTTGGGGGATCCTTGACTGATTTGTGTGGGAGACTCGTAGGCAGATGACGACAGGATTACCAGCAAGGGAATAATGAAACGTTAACACCTGTTCACATAATTGATATTGCTTGATTAGCTAACAGTATTGTAACAATGGTCGGAACTTCTGTAGGGTAAATGGGGTTTACTCAAAAATTTTTATATATACGTTGAAATTTTTCCCATTAAGCCGATATTTGTCAGTTCCACATAATTTTCTTAATGAGATTAGGTTAAATGGTTTCCTCGGTGTCTCAGGGCTGTTAAGGTCAGTTTAGTGCAAAGTCATAGGGGTGTATGAAATGTAATTTGATCACTCCTCACTAACTAACCAATAACAAGTCCGACCCTGAGCACTGAACTGGTTTTCTTTGTTGTTGATACTGTTACCCAGTACATTAAGAGAACTTACTGATATATTGATCCTGAGTGTTTGGCCCTTCATGTGCTCTTTGTATTCTACTGCGTGAAACAGAGTTTTGTCTTGGATATTGGATATGGATGTTCAAGATGTATTCAGTATGAAGACCTTTTCTCCCACATTGGGACCAATTTATCTTAAGCTTACACACCTTTGCACTGGACAGACAAGGTTGATCATTGCATCTTAACGGAAAAGCAGGCTTTAGTTTCAGTTTTTCATTTCACTTTTACGTTTGTGGTTGGATTTTTTGCTTTAGAACATTTAGAGGTAAACAGACATTGTTTACAGTCATTGTGCTTAGGGCTGAATTAGTCATTCTTGGGCCCCTACCTGCAACATAAATGCTACTAGAACAACCATAAAAACAAATTGGGGCCCCTGACATCTCGGGGCCCTAGGCTACAGCCTAGGATAGTCCATGCATAAGTCCAGCCATGACTTTGCCTCATGTGTTTCAATGCGGAAATAATCCAACAAAACACTGTCTATTGTCAAAAATTAAGCTAAACCTTTAATTCCTAGAAATGATGCCTCAGAATCATCAGAATCTGTATCAGCGCGTGAGCGAGGCCGGTGGGAATTTTCCTTGCCACAGCTCGCTGATGTTTTCAGGCCGTGCGGCTGCATCGATGGGCCAGCAGCAGACCCTTGGGAACGGTGTAAGCGACTGAGGCGCGGCGCCAGGGGGGACGGGACGAGCCCTGTCTTACGGAGAGCGGCCCCCTGCACCAAATACTATAGGATGCTGGGTCTGCAGGAGGCTGGCCCCCACCAGTGGTGTAGCGTATCCTCTCTGTAACCGGAGTCTAGTGAGGGGTCGTGGCTCTTAGGTTAGTAGACAGAGTGGAAATTTGCCCCCCCCCACCCCACCCCAAGTCTCCGGGACATAAACGGAGTCCAGAACACAGACCTAAATATGGTTCCTGTGTGCCACACCAGCCCATGTCAGAGACCCCAACCCAATAGTAGCTGCTCGCGAGTCACAACCTGCTTCAAGCACATAAGTACTATGCAGAAGTCTGAAAACTTCTCACAGAAAGTCACAGAAAGTGGTGTTTAAATGATCTTCGTATTGGTGTGAAGCTATGATATTACGTCTGTCAATGTATATCAGTATCAATGTATTTCAAAAGCTCTCCTAAAGTCACCCCAGTGTTTGCAGCACCCGATTATTGTAGCCATGTGTTTGTTGACTTGACCAGTAGCGCACCATGTTTGGCTAATTGATACCGCATTTAGTCATTTAACTACTTATCCATCTGTTCAGCCATTTTCTGTACCCGCTTGTCGTAAATAAATCAATTAAGTGAGCTGCTGGTGAAATTTAACAAACACATGGAGTGACTGAGGTGCCCCTGAGGAGAGGTTTGGGAGCTGAAGCTGCGTTCTAATAGCCAACAAGATATTAGTGACTTTCTGGAGCAGCAAAGAAATTTTGTGCCCGACTTGCGACTGAGTTCCGTTTCCACAGACAGATCGTCAAAATCAATGTGTGTTGGAATAGGACAACTGCCCTGACTTTTTTGACTGCCGTACAGTCTGTACTTTCCTGTGACAACTGCTGTACAGTGTACACTTGGTACTATAGCTGTGCTTGGCGTACACCCAATCCAAAATGTATTTTTACACACATTTACTTAATTTAAATAAAAATTGCAAGTTGTCATTAGTCACATCGATTGTAAGTCAGGGACAGTATGTACTTTTAACTGTGTCACTATTAGTTTGTGTATATCCTGATGTTAAATTCTGAGCAATTTACTACCCAGATAAATCACTTTAAACATTTCCTATGACACCTCAGACTTTTGCACAGCACTGTATATATATTAGATGTTAACCTGGGGGTTTTGAATTTTCCCACCTTTAGCCCCCAGATGCTCCTGTCATATCCTGCTAGAGAGTGCCACACGTTTGCGTTTAGCTCGGTTTACGCTGTACCTTCAAGGTCTGGGCACTGGTGACCCCAGGTAATTATGCACGAGTGAAGTAGCACCTGACTGTCGAGTCTCTTCTGTGGAGAATGAGTGATAGGTGTCGATAAGATGTTTTCCCATCATCCTGCATCAGTCGAGTCTGGGGAGAGACCTGCCTCATATGTTTCTTATTATAGGGATTACAAAAAATACTTTTTTGAGCAGGGGATCACTGAGAAAAGTATCCCACGGTGAAGTGAAGGGGGTCCAGTTTTGCAAGAATATGCCGTTAATGAAGACAGACTTTATGGGTGTAGACCTAACGCCATGATTGTGCTGGCAGTTTGCTAGTCATGTGATTTGTAATCTCGAGGGAGCTTCAGAAACAGAGAGGTTCTCGAATTACTGTCATAAAGATCGCCAGCGTTCGCTAAGCTGCCACCTATAATTGCCCTTGTTTTACCAAGAGATAATTGTGGCCGGAATGACCTCGGGTGAGATATCGGTTGCATGATTGCCGATGCAGTCAATGCAGATGTGATTCACCTAGAAGCATGTAAATGTTTAGGGAGAATAGCATGTTGGAACACCCAAGGTGTTATTAAGTTGTTAGTAATTCATATTCCCTGGTGACTAAAGGAATCAATACAGAGAATTAGGTAAAAAGTTGCTAGTAAGCACACATGCAAGGTGACACTATTAGAGCACATAGTTAAGCTATGATTGTCTGAATCTACTGTTAACATACCATTGACATGTTTGTATTAGTATTAGTTGACCTGTTAGCATACCACTGACATGTTAGCTTTTGTTGACATGTTAACATGCCATTAACATGTTAGCATTAGTTGATATGCTAGCACACCATTGACATGTTAGCATTAGTTGACATGTTAGCACAACATTGACATTTTAGCATTAGTTGATATGTTAGCATACCGTTAATATGTTAGCATGCCATTGACATGTTACTATTAGCTGACATGTTAGCATGTTAGCATACCGTTAATATGTTAGCATGCCATTGACATGTTACTATTTGCTGACATGTTAGCATGTTAGCATACTGTTGACATGTTAGCACTTGTTGACATGTTGGCTTGAAAAGCTAGTAGCTATAAGGCAGAAGCAGCTTTTCCTCGCACTTCAATATGCCTCCCTAGTACATGTAACCTGCTGAAACACAGGGGAATGGCCATTGATATTTCACTGACAATTTAGCGCCATTGTCCAGGCGTAACTTGGGAATTGCCTCAGACTTCCAGTCATGTCCTGCCTGGAGGGAGTGGGAGGTGCTCTGATGCCCATTCTCTGGGACGTCAAGTGTGGGAGGGGGTCACTGATACCGGGTGGGGGGGTAATGGGGGAGAGCTGTGTACCCAGGGGCAACAACTTGGTTTCAACTGGCTGGGGCGGAGCGGTGGAGTGGCCAGCCAGGCTTCAGGTACCTGCCGTTGTGCCTCCCCCCCCCCCCCCTCAGAGGCCACCTCCCCCTCCTTTAGTGCCCTTTATCTTATTCAGAGGGGAACAGTCCAATTCCCAAGGCACTCCGGTTACCCTGGAGACAGATGTTCATTTTGACTCATTCTTTGTGATCCTATGGGTGTACTGCAACCTTCTCCCAGCACATGCACGTACACACCCACACACACACGCACACACACAGGTTTGTAATTACAACTTTGTGGGGACTCTCCATTCATTTATATGGGGAAAACTCTAATCCCAACATAACAACCTGAACCCCTACCCAGCCCAAACCTTAACCATAAGTAACCAAACAAAATACAAGACCTTCGACATTTTTAGTATTTTGATTGCAGTCACAGATTGTTATAAAACTGAATTTCCCCTTGCGGGGACCAAAAAAAAAAGAACCCCACAACGTCAAAATAACAGGCTCCTATCATTTGGTCCCCACAATGTAATCTATACATGGCACACACACACACACACGCAGTATATCTGTTTGATAGCTCAGTCACCTCATCATCCACTGCTGCTAAGTTGCTTAAAGACGCCAGTCATTTAATTCCTAAAACTTTACCCTGTTTTGTTTCATCATCGCATTGTGCTGTTGAGCTGGTTGATTGTGAATTTATCAAGCTATCTTTGGTAATAAGTCATTAAATGTGTGCCATGTATGAGTTTTGATGCAGTAAGTGGTAATGATATTAAATGATGTGGTTTTGGTCTTGATGTGAACTCCCAGTCTTCAGCACCATTGTGTCCTACATATTTTTATTTTTTGTGTATGTAGCATTTTACCTGTCTGGCTCTTAAATTACGTTTTCAGAGATGAGTTGGGATCATACGTATTGGTTCTCAGCAGCATGCTTGTTCTGCGCCTGGCTCCTGGCGGAATGGGAGGAGTTACTGTCCGCCTGACGCAGGAACGTATTTTTGCGCTGTCTTCACGTCACTTGCACTGGTGCCTGAAGTGAATGTTACATTGTAGCCGAACAGCGAGACCGGAGCAAGAGGGCGACATCACAACTGATCTGTGGCTGTGGTTGACGATGTCACCTGCACGTGTGCTGGGGGTGGGGCCACAGGGGCTGATTGAAAGCCGATTGGCCCCCATAGTGCCTCCTTCCTTGTCACTCATCGATTTAAAACATATCATTGGCTAATGGTGAAGTTAGCCCCTCTGGATAAGTTATGCTCCCTTTTATACCGTAAAAAATACTAGAATTACTGCTGTAATGTTAAGCTGGCCAGTTAAGAACAAGACAGCCTGGGAGCTGATGAAGAAAATGAGGCCAGCAGGTCTCTGTGTATCTGATGCACTTTCCCAGTTGATCTGAGCAGTGGCTAATTCCACACCCTTTATTTATATGTCACTTCTGGCTCTTCAGCATTATGGTGTTGAATGTCCCCAAATGAGCTCTTCTCATGAACTGACCTTTTACACCGGAATGCACATTTGGAGACGTGGAAAACAGGCAAAAGGCACTTTAGGTGTAGGTATCGTGTTTGCTGGCTTGGGTTATTAAGAGAATCCTCCTGATGATTTTATTGAAGAGGGAGAAGCTGTTCAGGTCAGCGCTGCCTTGAAATAATAGAGGAATAATAGAGAGAAATGCTCTCAGAGATTGGATTTTGCACCGGCAATGTAAGACCTAGAGTGTAAGATAACACCTGAAACTTTTCACCTGGTTTAATTCTCCTCGCAGTCTTTGTTTCCTCCTTAATCTGCATAGATATTCAAAATAGAAGCAGGCGCAGGTTTGGCTGCATGAAATGTCATCTGGCTGCACTGTAGCGCGAGACAGGAAGGCTCTTTTCCTGCCGCGGCCAGACAGCAGTGCAGCTTTATTTATATAGAGCCTTTCGCACACTAAAATATGCTTTATGGTACAAAGAATCCAACAAAAAAAAAACAAAAACACAAAACAGCAAAAACACACAACCAAAGGCAGCCTAACAAACTGGATGATGTGTTATATCATTCCTGAAAGAGATACCTTTTTAACTAGAGCCTAAAAGCTGAAATAGATTGTGCATCTCACAGACTCGATGACTGTGCATTCCTCAGAGTTTCGGTGCAGCCACATTAAATGTCCTGCCGCCCATAGAGGATAGTCTTAACATAGGTACCATGAGGAAATTGGAGCCTGAGGCTCTTAGTGTACAAGCTTGCGTGTAGGGATGAAGATGGTCAGACAGATAGGAAGGGGCAAGTGCATGAAGAGCTTTGTAGGGGATAAGTATTATTTTAGAATAACTTCATTCTGACTGGAGCAGAGGTGGAAAATCCAGACCAAAGTTTCAACCAACCAGTTGAGTATATAGAGTCACAGTCACAGAATACTCAACAGTTTCTAGACCTGAACTTTCCAACTCTGGATTAGAGTTGGGGGGGCTAAGGGGGACTCCTTTTGTGTCCCTGGTGTTGATTACTGCCGGTTTTGGCCACATGGAACCTTAATTGGACTTGTCTCTGTGACCCTCCATGTCCTCGACAGCCATGAGACGAGGAGTCTCATGGCTGACTCTCTCAGACCTGCTGTTTACACCCATTTTTATTCTAGCCAACAAATTCATTAATTTGCTTGACTGAGCTGCTATTGAATACTGCTCTAGATAACACAGTTATTAACAGGTGAAAACGACAGATCCTTTTTCAATACACATAAAGATACATTTGTACTGACAATGTTTATGATCTGAACTGATCCGTTTGCGCTTCTCGGACAAACCAGGACAAAATCCATAAGCTCAGATTAATCTCTCACGTGTTTAACGAATCGGAGGCACAGATTTATAATTATCAATTAGCAAAACACTCATTCCCTCAGCAGATGGAGTAAATAAGCATCAATAAGAACAGATGTGGACACATTTACTTTGATTTACTTTGAGGCAGGAATGTTATCTGCCAACGTTTGATAAGTCACAATAAAAGTGTGAGGTTCCGCTTGGATTATCAGAACGTTCAGAACAGACTGTGAGTCCTTGGGAAGGGGGGGCGGGGGGGTCAGCAGATGCCGGCTGGCTATCCCACACGCATATTTAACCTAACTGGCTGTAATAAGAGTCTCACCTGCAAGAAGACGTGACTTTGGGTGTCTTTGGACTTTTGCTTGTGGACAGCAGTTGGTCAAGTAGATAGATCTTTGTGGGCAGCAACAGTTAAGTAAACAGAAAAGCACTGGCAACTTCTGCCAATAGGGACATACCACAGTATGACTATACATAATGTAATATAATACACACACACACATACACACTCATCCAGTGTTCTAGAGTTATGTAGAGTTATGTACATAGAGTTATGTACCTCTACAGTTAATCCTCTGTAAGGGAAATCAGATTAGGGGAGTGATTTATTACTGGCCTAAGAAAAGCACAATGATATTATTGATTCTCTGCCATCAGATAAATAATTCCAGATAAAATTATCCAGCTTGTAATGGTGCATTGTGTGGTCCGCAGTCCATCCGCTCAGTTTTTAATTACGCGTCGGTGCGGTCGGCCATCGCAGAATGTCCATGTGATTCGATAACTGTGAAATCCATTTCAGTAGATTACAGACCGCGTCGAAAAAAAATTAAACTGTCATGCAGTGTTTTGTCCTAAAAGTCGTTAAAATTCTACAGTGCGGAATAGAGTGCTCGCGATGCTCACTTGTAATTAATTTTTCGCAGATAAATCTGCATGTTTACAGTCGGTGTGGACTGTAGCGGAGGGCCGAGGCTTCCCGCTGTGTGTGCTGGCTGATGCGCGAGCCACTTGCCGTGTGAATTTGCATATGCGCGTGTGATGTCACCTCCAGCCCTCCTGCTCTTTGGCGGCGATCGAGAGGAAGAGAGGTGTCATTGTCAGCCCGGCCCCTGAGGTGGCCGACGGTCCTCGGTGACAAGGCCGGGCGGCAGCGGCCGGCGGGATGTGGAGCAGCTTTTGTGGCGGGATCTTATTGGGAGCCTTTCCCAGCATGCTCTGGGGCTGGTGTTGGCAGAGGCTGGTACTCCTGAGTTGAGCTTCTGGGTCTTTGTGGTTTTCACACTGAGGCCCACTGGGATGTGAGTGTGAGCACAACTCATTGTGGTAGCGCATCTTAATAATGCACAATTGTCCGCTGTGGCCTTCAAAAATGGCGTGACGGCCTGGAAATTCGGTGCAGCATGCAGTGAAGGTGCAAGGTTATGGTTAAGGTTTGGCTGTACTCTCGAATAGCAAAGAGCTGTTTAATCTACTGATAGATAGATAGATAGATAGATAGATAGATAGATAGATAGATAGATAGATAGATGTGTGAGTGGTTGGATAGATAAATTACATAAAATGATAAATATCAAAGTCAAAAAATCTTTATTGTCATCTTCTGCTGTATGATCCATGGGTCATGAAGTGAGATTATAATTTATTAAATTCTGAAATTATAATCTAATAAAATAAATGATGTGTATTGAATACACAGCGACACTGAACACCTAATAGTGTGCATAAACCAGCAGAGCACTTACAAGGTCATTAGCACAGGGTCAGATGAGGCCAACGTGCGTGTCATGTGACCAGGTAACCAGGCTTCGAGGGAGAGCAGTCAGGCTGGGAGGACCTGAGAGTGTAGTGCGGGCGAAGGTGTGACAGATGGGCGGAATGACGAGGCAGACGGACACACGCGTCCTTGAGGAATCGCTCACTCTGCAAAATCAGAAAGACAGAATGTCCTCCTCCAGAGGAGTCAGGTTGGAATCCTGTGCGGTCTTTACTTTGGGGCTGTCACATCACAGGAAGTGGCTGCTCGACAGCGTAGTCCTGGAGATATCTTAATTTCCCAACGCGGTTAAGAAGGTGCGAGTCCTTAAATCGCAGAAAATATAACAAGTATTTGTTTTCCAAGGAGAATGCATGTTTTTTTTTCCGTGTGTTTACGATGTGTGGCGCTGTGGATGGTACAAGTGAGGTGTAATGCTTTGTAAATGTGTTAAGCACCTAAAGATATTTTTTCCAAAGCATGTGAATTTTGGTTCAGTAATTGTGTAATCAGGAAACATGCGGCACGTTTAAGCCTAATCCCTGATCTTTTTAATAACAACTTTCTCCTAGAATTTTAATGAGATTTTATCCCTAAACCTCTTCTTGCTCAGGCTTGCATTGTACAGCATTGGAAAAGTGGAAACGATGTCTCGTGTAATTTTACAGGCCGACGTGAAATAATGTCAGATTCGCCTGGGGAAAACTCCCTGCGTGACTTACGCCATGTCACAATGTCCACGGCTGCAAATCCTAATCACTGAGGTTTGGGACTTCCAGAGATCCAGAGATCGGTCTGTGTCTGTCACCCCCAAGCTATGGGGAACAAGATGGAGTAGGCGAGGAGAGAAATTCCAATGTACCTGTAGTCGTACTTGTGCAAATGGCAAATAAAGGATTTATTGTTTATAAACGGTCTCTCTAAGCACAACCCCCCCCCCCACATCGCTGCTTCCACCCACTCGGGAACCCCAGCAGACCAGTTCCGACCAGGAATCGGGTTTGATGACATCACCCAGCCAAAACCTCAGCCCATCTGAGTGCCCCTCGGTCAAGCAGACAAACGCTGGAGCTCCTTCTAGGACACTCTGCCTGCAGCTCTTCCTGAAAATCCGGAGGGAGAGCGCAGGGTGCAGAAAGTACCCAGCCGCCGTGGAAACTCTCCGACACCCTGAGAGATAACTGCGGATTATTCTGCCCAGTCGAGGAAGCGAACACACAGCTGCAGCCATGAAGTGTTTAGCAGCACAGGGTGCTTTTGTTAGCATGAATGCCGGCCGTGGGGCCACTGCTGCTTTATCTCACAAGTACGCAACCTTAAAGGCGCTCCCGGTTACAGCCTGTAGGTAACACAATGCTCTTATTGTCGTGCCTGTCGGCCTGACAATGGACCTAATCGGGTTTGTCCTGTGAGCCGCAGCCTCCCTCCTCCGGTCGCCGGGGCATTTACGATCGGGCGTCCCCGTATTGCCGAGTGCCTCCGCTTCCATAGCACGGCCCCCCCCGCATTTTGTTATTTTGTTTTGTTTACGTGGCGCATTTCCTGCATCCGCGGCGCGTGTTTGCTTTTTACGGCGCAATACCCGGCATGCTGGATTGGCTGCTCGAAGGCGGGTCTCCTTGTACTTTGAGGAGACGGGCTTTAACGGAACAATGACAATGCTAGTCTGGCTTGGCCCAGGTCCAGTACGACCCCCCCCCCCCCCCATTTGAATGGCCCAGCTGTCTGGGGGTTAACAAGCACCCAAGCCTATCAGGAAGTAAGTGTTCCTGGGAGATGATTAGAGCTCAGACTGGCCTGAGAAGTCCTCCCCCCACCAAAAAAAAAAAAAAAAAAAATCATACCCAGCCCCCACCCCGTTACTACACCACCTTGGGTGAGGGTCTGTGTAGGGCCATAAGTGATCTAGGTAGCAATATGACATACATATCTCAAACAAACCCTCCCCCCATCATGTGCAAATAGCTCCAGAGCCCCCACCTGTATAGAAGCAGAGGCTGGGGCAGTGATGGTGTGAATTTGGCATTCAGGGCAACCCTATTATACGCGCGGACATGTGGCCCAGGGCGGTCCAGTATAGATGGCCCGTAACCCATTCGCGGTCGGTTCTGCCTACTCAGGACAATGCGGAAAAGCCCGTGGCAGCCCAGTCCCAGCTGGTAATGAGCCTCGTTAAGCTGCATCATTCCTATTTTTATTTGCCCGATCCAGTGGGAGCTTCAGCTGACTAACCGAAATGATAAAGACACATAGATATTCACTCCTAGGTAACTTCATTTATTTAGAGGGGCTGATTTAGTAAGGCAGGGACTCTGCTGGTGTGACAGGGGCAGACTGACTTGGATAAGCAAAAAATGATAAATCCCTTATTTGCCATTTGCACAAGTATGAGTACAGCTACACTGGAATTTGTCTCTCCGCCTACCCCGTCTTGTACTCCGTAGCTTGGGGGTCACAGCATAGGGTCAGCCAGTGTGGCCGGCAGCCCTAGAGCTGGGGGTAAAGGCCCTTGCCGAAGGGTCCAGGTACATGTGACTGTTCTGCTGAGTTTGGGTCTTGAACTGGTGATCTTCGGATCACAGGCCGAGGGGTTTACTCGGAGCACGTCTTTCCGCCCCACAGACCCAACTACGGTGACTTATTCCGGAACTTCTGTGGGTTAACTTGCCGTCGACCAATCAAAATTCTGTTTGCAAATCTGGTCCTGGCATGAGGTCACTGCCAATCCCAAGCTTTTTTTTTTTTTTTTTGGGGGGGGGGGGGGCTCGTC
>JAODJU010000085.1:2317095-2343527 GCA_026776725.1 Gnathonemus echidnorhynchus
GCCCCCACCTCCTCCGCCCCCACCCCCCGGGTCGGGCAGCGGAGGCGCCCAGGGGGTGGTGCGTAAGCGGCGACGTGTACGTAGCTTCTTCTGGAAGACCATCCCGGAGGAGAAGGTGCGGGGCAAGCCCAACATCTGGACGATGGCCGTGCGACAGCAGCAGTACCAGATCGACGTGCGCACCGTGGAGGAGCTCTTCGGTCAGCAGGAGGAGATGCGGCAGGGGGGCACCTCCACCCGCTCCGGCTCCTCCCTCAAAGAGTCCAAGGAGGAGGTGGGTCCCGTTAGCCTCGAGGCTCAGCGACGCAGATTACAGATGGTGCTGGAGATAATGGGGCGCCACCAGGGTACAATAACCCCTTAGAACCTCCTGAATGTCCTCATACCCTTCCAAGTCCAATGTGCTTTGTCTCCTGTGAGGGAAACACATCAGATAAAGGCTTTTGTCTCCTTGCTTCTTCAAACGATAGGTTAAGAGGCAGAAGATCGTCTGTGGACGTGCATATAGAGAGGAGATCCCTGACAGGAGCCTCTGTCCTGTAAACGTATATCCCTGCGAGAGCTGGACTTGACAGCATCCTCAGCTCTTTGAATGGGCCTGCTAGGGTTACCTGTCAGATCGGTCACCAAACTACCCCACAATGAAAGCTTAAGTCGACCCTTCCAGAGCCTAGAGGATGGACAGTACCAATTTGTGGACCAGGCGGGGGTATATCCTCAGAAGCTGCTCAAACGTTATATCCTAAGTTGCTTTGATGAGCACTTGTGGGGGGAGGGGGGGGCATAAAGGGGAGAGATGCTAAGCTAACTAGAACAAACCCAGATTTATTTGAAAAGTAGCCTATAGACGAGGTCTGTTGGGAGGGCAGGACTGCATCCGTCCGCCTGTGGCCTCCCCCGTTTGCAGAGGATCTGAGAGCATCATGGGATTTGCATGGTTTTTCCATAAGCTCATGTTGCACACACAGATGCCTTGTAAAAATAAACCATTCATCCGATGACCTCACTGTGCTCCGCAACCTCACATCATCGTTCCTGTGTTTGGAAATAGTTTGTTTTTGTGTGTGTATGCAGCTACCATAAAGTTCATCTCCTGAATCACCCATCTGTTTTTAGGAACCTATGTATGCGGGTTGGGTCACGGTGAGTCGATGGCCATCTTAGAAAGCGTGGGGTGTAGTGAAGGGTTAGGGTGCTGTGCTTGTGTTTGGAAGGTCGTTGGTTCAAATCCCAGGGCCAGCAGAGTGATGTCAAGTTTGTGCTCGTGAGCACGGTCCTTAACCTCCAATTGCTGCAGAAACTGTTTGACCCTGCTCCCATAAAAATGCACATCACATCGGATAAAACCATCTGGTAGATAAATTAAATGTACAATAACCTGTCAAGGTGACAGTTCCTTGCAAGGATGGCCTACAGCAACCAGTTGGTTTGAATCTTATTTCCTATGCTGTGGGAGTGAACAGGTCTTAAGGACAGTGACAGGAATGCCAGGAGGTCTATGTAAGTAGAGCAGGGGTCGGGGATCCACCCCTAGAGCCTCACTGTGAGCCACTGTGCCGTCCAGCTAACGCCAGTGTGCTATTGCTCCTGTCATGTTTTTGACAAGGAACAACTGACGTCTAAACACCTGAAATATATCCTGAGCGTCTGTTTAGCCGGTTACCTTCCTGTTGCCCCTATGTAGCTGCAGACTGTGCGTTATCATAACACCTCACCCGTGCATTCCCATGACACAGCATAGCTGCGAAGAATATGATGATGTCATTGTGTAAACAATGGTCGTTACGGTGATGAACAACCCCCCACCCTTACTGAACACCAAATATGGCATATAGACAGTGTGTCAGACAGGAAGGAAACAAGAGTGGATAGTGTCTAGGTAAGCTAATCTGACTTAGTAGAGCTTGCTTGAAAACTGCTGAAGATGCCCTTGAAATGCTGATTAAGTGTGAAAAGTTCACCAGCTATAGTTCAGGTACACAAACGGCTTTTGAATGAGCTGCTCTGTCCGAATGTCGACACAGTTGGCAGCGTCCATCCAAACAAAAACAGGGAGGCCAGGCTGACTGAGAAGTTCCGCTTTTCTGTTTGCACTTTCAGATCAACATCCTGGACCCCAAGAGAGGGATGAACGTGGGCATTTTCCTCAAGCAGTTCAAGAAGTAAGTCTTCTCCTGCACACGTGCGGCAGAAAGGGGGGGGAGGTGGGTACTGGGACAGGTCAGAGCTGCAGGTCTGATGGTTAACACTCGTTGGGCAGGTGCAGAGCAGTGTATTCTGGGACACGGCTGCGAGTGAGATTCACCTTCTTTGCTATGTGCAGAATGTGTCACACTTGCATTTCTATGACCCTGGATCGGTCGCTGTCACGCCCTGGTCGTCGCGTGTGCAGACATCTGCAGGTGACGCGTCATGGGGGGGCGCCAGTGTGCCTAGGGAGCGAAGCCACCTGCTCGTCAGACTCCCCAGGACATCGGCAGGTCATGCTGTTTTTGCATCACCCTCCAAGGCGCTCTTTGCAGCTGATGATGAAGCTGATTGGAGACTGTTATCACGCTGTTCTCTAGTGACGCTGAAGTAGGAATGTGAACCGGAAACTCGAACCAGAGTATGAACTGTCTACAGTGCAGAATGACTGTGCTACAAAGACCTGAACCAGAGGCGGAAATTTCAGGTCCAGAAAGTAAAACTCCAGACCAAGATTTCATTTTGTCCAACCAGTTGAGTACTGCGTGACTATGACTTTTTATAGTCAAGCGGTTGGTTGAAATAATATATTGGTCTGGAGTTTTACTCTCTGGACCTGAAATTTCCACCTCTGCCCAGAACCAATGAGAATGTGTAAACATTTAACCCCCTTGTTTGTTCACTATCCTATGAGAAATAATTATCAGCAATGTGAGAATTATTTGTACTGTGCTGTTCCCTCACATTTCCAGGGGTGGGGGGTTCTAATCCCGTCTCCGTGCCTGTTTTCTCCTGCAGTCCAAAGACAAACAGTTACCCAAAATGGCATCTCTAAATTGCCGGCATCACTTTTCTTGACGGTGTACAAATGTTTAGTAATAACTGTTACTATTGAAGTACAAATCATGAACAAATATACTGGCTTCTTGGGATAAAAGATTAATCACGATTCATTAATGATGAACAAACATGAGATCAGTATTTCACTTGTGTTAATCATGACTTGGTCCTTTTAGTGCACTTAGTTCACAAAGGTTTACAGAATTAACAGATATAGTAACAAATATATTAAGTGCTTTGGATAAAAGATGTGTCACGATTCATTATGAACGAACATGAGATCAGTATGTAACTAAAACTCTGTGGTTAATTAATATATAAGTAATAGCATAATGCTACATTATTTGAGGTTAATTAATATATAAGTAATAGCATAATGCTACATTATTTCTGGTTAATTAATATATAAGTAATAGCATAATGCTACATTATTTGTGGTTAATTAATATATAAGTAATAGCATAATGCTACATTATTTCTGCCCCCTCTAGCAGTGTTACCAAATTGCCCATAGTGTGTGAATGCATGTCTGCCCTGTTGTGGACCGGCCTCCCGTCCTGGGAGTTTCCCTGTCTGGCGCCCCGTGTTCCAGGTGCCCCCAGGACCATGTGTTAGATAACTTGCTGGAAGACGGCAGGGCGTTGCTAAGGAATGTTAGAGCTTGAATATCATAACTTATTATGACTCAATATTGTCGTCAGGAGCGCAGTAAGGGGAGGGGACGTTAGGACAATTCCAAAAAATTTGAAAAAATAATTGCATTGGTCTGGCCTGGGGAGCCCAGTGTGATGTGCTTTTATGGGGCCCAAACTCTATAGCGATGCCCCTGATTGTCATCATTCTGAAATGACCTGAATGATGCTGAAGTGTGTCAGTGGTAATTAACAGATAAAATATACAATAGACATTTACAATATATGTGCATCTTTCAGAGCGTCAATATCGTGGCAGGAAGCATAGATTTACAGTCCGGAAAGTAAAAATTTCTAAATGAAGTCACTGTTTATGTTCCTTTTAAATGCAGGGATACATAAAAAATATGTCGCTATATATATGATATATGTGTTTGTTAATGCAGAAGTCATTAAGCAATTGGCTGCCCATTTA
This sequence comes from Gnathonemus echidnorhynchus, assembly GCA_026776725.1. Lineage (NCBI taxonomy): Eukaryota > Metazoa > Chordata > Actinopteri > Osteoglossiformes > Mormyridae > Gnathonemus > Gnathonemus echidnorhynchus. The sequence continues at coordinate 2,321,230 of JAODJU010000085.1, forward strand.
TGAGGAGACCCTCCGTCTGCTGTGGCGTGAATCATTTTAAAATTTGTTTTCCTTGATTGTAAGGTCAGTGCTAGTCCACTGCATTCTCCCTAGATCACAGCCTTCCTGTAATGAGAGGCCTCGCACAGACCACATCGTTTGCATTAACTTGTAGCTTGTGAGAAGAATGACTCAATCAGCCACACTGCATCTGTGGACCGGATCATAGTGCAGTGTGTTTTCTTGTTGTAGTGTGTTAATTGATTGTATCTCAGGGCCGCCGGTCAAATGGATCGTATTTCAAGCCCCGTTTATCGTAGTGCTCGTCTGCACTCAGTTTCAAGACCTATATTCCTGCATTAATGCAAATGGTTCAGAAAATCTGCATGAGCAGAAATAGGCTACACTGAGCTTTTTGTGTTAATACACCTCGCTTCATGTTTGTTTACATATTATTTGTTAATTGCACGCATGGATGGTTTTTCCGCGCGCAGAGGGGCGCTGGACTCCACCGTGAATGAGCAGTTCGAGTCTCGACGGTGTGTGAATGGCGTCGCCGGACAAAAGGGGGTCATACATTATGCATGTCTCTCTGCGCAGTCTTTATGGAAAAACCCCGCGCGAGCGAGCGGGCCCTCAAAGACGTCGTCACGTGCGTTTTCTCCAGGTCGCGTGACCCATGTTTTCATCCTTTAATAACAGGTGCAAATGCCTGTTTTTTGCCATTTGCCATTTTGTTTTTGAATACACACTTTTGCCTATACAAAGCTTCCACTCTGACTATCTCATTGATACTGTTACATTTTTTTTTTCCCCATAGTTGTTCTGGTTCAGTATCATCAACCTTTCTCTCCCAAGTTGGCATCCTTAACTCCCAGGCTGCTAACGAGATCCGTTCTCTATGTTTGTCTTTACGTCAAATTTGTAGATAAGTCGGAAATATAATAATACGGTATGTAATAATACTGTACCGTACCCCGAGTCGATGAACCACTGAAGCCCCTCAGTGTTTTCACGAGCATTACAAAGTAGCGCGTGCGTTTGTTATTACGAACTATTGTATTTGTCCCGGATTTTTTATATATAATAGGCTTTATGGCAGTATGTTCCTAAGTACGAGTCGTTTGTAAGTCGGATGTTCTTAACTCGGAAACTGCCTGTAATCACAACTTGGCCCTTGAATAACTCATGGATTCGCTTTGACGTCTCCCTCATTCTTCCCTTCAACAGTACATTTCACTCTGTGATACAGCCCCAATTCGCCCTTATTCTCAAGAATTAACAGCTCAAGTGCTTTAATTTATCTCACACACAAACCCAGCCTTCTTCAGCTGCATCCTACATAATCCTAATAAGAGTGGATGTGGAAACACTCATTGTTTAAAACGAACAGATTATCCGTAGTTAAAAATCCAGTCCGATTTTTAAGTATAACTTGGACAGTGGCGGCCAAAGCAGGTTAGCCGGCTCAGTGGAACTTGGTGGAAGGTTCTATAAGCCTGTTCTAAGCAGGTGCTGCTCGCCTGAATTTGCATCGTGGGAATTAGCTGGAGCCACCTGATCGCATCGCATGTTTGCATCCGACTCGGCGATTTCCATAACGCGTGTGGCCCTGACTCATAAGCCGTCCCTCACGGCACCCTTCCGGAAGCGAGTGCGCTGCCTCAGGCCTCTGTGGTGACCTGCTGCCATGGAGACCCTTGCATCAGAAGTTACTCCTGCATTCAGCCACTCGAGCTCCCAGATAATGAAGCCTTGTTTGTTATTGTAATGCCTCTGAGTAAATGGGCCCCCTCAATAAGAAGTGTGATGTTTGAGTGCAGCGCCGTCGAATGTCTGGAGTTGGTTGTGTGTGTCATCTGCGAAGAGTTGCTGTATTCATGTGTCTGTTGGGTTAGGTCAGGTACGCTTGCATATTTTTTAGTTGTAGATGCTCAGTTGAGACCCAGGAGTTATAATTCGCAGCTTACTCCATATATTGCACCGAATAAGTCCACATGTCCTTTGGAGACTAAGATCAAAGCTTGCAGCCAGCTTGAAGAATACTGAGATCTATAGACTAAGTTGGGGCAACATTAGCAATACAGCCTCAAATTTGTCTTGTAGGTCTAACCAGTCTATCATTGATGACATCCGCCACGGCAACAGCAAACGGTACGGCCCAGAGGCGTTGAAGGAGCTCCTGAAACTCCTGCCTGAAGCAGAGGAGGTGAGGACTGCCCGCCTTTAGGGAAACTTCAGATGTGTTTGTGGAATGGACCAGATGGTAGATTAGACCATACGTCTAAAGGCTCTATGGATTTTTGTGTGGAACATTCCATCATGCAGTTAAGCAAACATAAACAGCAGCACAGGAGATATTCAAATTGGGTGACGATGTAATGGTCCAACAGAAGAAGTGCTAGTTGAGCTCAGTTTCGGGGCATTGTGTTCTGGCATTGTGCAAATGGATGTGGGGTCAGTGGAAGCGGCAGGTCATGTGATTCTAGGAACAGGTTAGTATTGACTCTATGCTGCCCTCTGCAGGTGAAGAAGCTCCAAGCTTTCAAAGGGGACGCCAGTAAACTGACCCTTGTGGACTCATTTATGTACCTTTTGATCCAGGTGCCAAGGTATGAGCCCTGCTGTTTTCAGCGGTTTATATTTTGGTTCAGCTCTAATCCCATGTTAAATGGGAAATGAGCTCCTGTTGTTGTCATTCGCAGTTTTGATGTTCGTATTGAAGCCATGGTGCTTAGGGAGGAATTCTTCCCGTCCTGCTCAGTGATGAGCCGTGAAATCGACGTTATCCGCACGGCCACTAAAGGTAATAATGAGTTTTCTTCTTTCAGGCATGAAAATCTAATTTCCCTTGTTATCAGGTGGGCAGGATTGCCCATGTGACTTACCTAAACCAATTGGAAAAAACCCGTATTTAATGAACCACTTTCTAATTAGTATCCCACCCAAGAAATATAATTTAGCTGTTTTCTCACATTAAAATGCAGCTTTGGGACATTTTAGTAATTTTAGCAGCGGTGGACATTTTAGCAATTAAGTTATTGATCTGTATGGTTCATTCTCTCATGCTATTAGGCTGTTTAGATACTATTTCCTAAAAAGTTAGCTAACTTGGTGCAGTTTGGAAAAGTGGTTGGACACATTCTGTGAATTTCCCAACTGTTCATGCACTGGAAGTGTTGGGAATGCACTTTCTGTTAGCCGGAGGACCACTCTTACTGAACACATGCTTAACATCAATGGGCTCATTAAATCTTGCTGAGTCACACTGTTTGCAATGTCTGGGCCACCTAACCTCCTTTGCAGTCTTATGGTTGTGATATTTGTGGCATTCCTTCCTGATTATGTTTTTTCCTGACTGAAAAATGGTTTAATTATTGTAGTACTTTCAGGACTGGGCCAGACTCTATATGGTGTGTTTTATGTTTTTTTTTTTACTCTTTCACTTTAAGTACCCACGTAGAGGCGCCATTACCTAATGAATAATGTTGAGCTTTGAATTGCATTATCCATCATTCTAGAGACCTTGCAAGGGGGTTTTTAACATAGACAAGAATTGCAGGAGGTGTGTGACTCAGTGGCTTGGAACACTGTGCCTGTGAACAGAAGGTCATTGGTTCAAATCCCATGGCCAGTGGAATAATTTCACCTTAACCCTTTAGCAAAGCCCTTAATCCCCAGCTGCTCTAGGGACTGTCTGACCCTCCACTCTCAAAAAAGTACATCGCATCGGATGAAGGCGTCTGCCAAATATGTAAAACAAGTGAGGATTTTTGGGAAACACTTTACTTGACGGGGCACAAATACTTAATATCTAGTAGTTAGTAATAACTGAGTTGCTAACAAAGTACGAATCATGAACAAATATAGTCATTACTTGAGATAAAAGATGCGTCACAATTCATGAACGATGAACAAACATGAAATCAGCATTTCACTTGTGTTATTTATGACCTGTTCCTTCAGTAGTTCACAAGGGTTTACAGAATTAACAAATATAGTAACAAATATGTTTAATATGCACTTAAGATAAAACATGCACCATTCATTAATGATGAATTACCATGAGATCAGTATGTGACTAATACTTAGTTTGTGGTTAATTAATACATAAGTAATAGTACAATACTGTATTATTTGTGCCCTATCAAGTAAAGTAATAGTACAATTAGTAGTACAAATTTATTATTTGTGCCCTATCAAGTAAAATGTTACCGTTTTTTTGTGCTTAGGAGTAAGTAAAATGGCCACTGTATTCTTACAGAGCTGATGACGTGCGAGGAGCTGCATGCTATCCTGCATCTGGTGCTGCAGGCCGGGAACATCATGAACGCTGTAAGTGCCAGTGCAGGCCAGGCTGCTGTAACGAGCCGCCCTGAATGATGCTAACCGCTAATGGTGTGCTTGCGTGGGAGCAGGGAGGCTACGCTGGAAACGCCGTGGGCTTCAAGCTGTCCTCGCTGCTTTCGCTAGCGGACACCAAGGCCAACAAGCCGGGGATGAACCTGCTACATTTCGTGGCTCTGGTGAGTGGGGGGGAGTGTCACTGGGGTAGAGAGACAGGGCAGCTTTAATACAAAGTCCCACACCCAGAGACCTTAGTACAAATTAGGCTTTGAAGCTTACGGTGAATTGGATTAAGCATGAAATGCTAGTTTCTGTTGGTTGTAACCCAGTAGATATTCATATAAGCAACAGGAAGTCTGGTAAGTCAGAGCAGTATAACTGTGAGTTTCATACTAGTGTTTCCCATTACTGTGTAGTATAATTCTCCGGAGTCTGCAAAACTATATGTGAATATCCTGAGTAATGGTTGTTGCGGTCAGGGGTGATTCTAGGATTTATTTAAGGTGAGACGCATAAGACCCATAATTCATACAGAGAGACCAACCAGTATCAGTAGCCAATGATATGTTTTGATTCAGTGAGTGACGGGTGGGGGAACTCCAGGAGCCAATCAGCGTTCAGCCAGGGCCAGTGCCTCTGTGGCTCCACCCCTTAATGAACTCCTGGTCGAGGTTGAAGTTCCTGGTGTATCTCTGCCCTGCACAGGAAGCCCAGAAGAAGGATGAAGGCCTACTGAAGTTCCCCGAGAAGCTGCAGCATGTGCAGAGTGCAGTCAGGTAAGACGCGCTGCGCAGGTGAAGGCAGGAATGGCACCTGCATCCATCTTGTGCCCGGCGGCGCAGAAGTGCTTTAGAACTGCAATGCGAAGCACCAGATGACACCCTACAGGGCTGTGCAGAGCTGTCTCTGCTGCGAGGGTGTGTCAGTGGAGCAGGTGTTTCCAAGGGCATCCTGCTACCGTCCAGGCGGCTAATTGCACTTCCTGTGGAAGATTCTTTCTGTTTGTTTTTCCTCCCTGCTAGTATCACCTCAAAGTTTAACGCCGTGGTCCTCTCCACAGAATATCCGTGGAGAACATCGAGACAGAGCTGCAGTCCCTGTACTTTAGGATAAGGTCGGTTGAGGAGAAGATCCAGAGGGATGAAGAGCTGCTTCAGCAGCTAGAGGACTTCCTGCAGGTGGGCGACACTAATTTACAAAGACACTAATTTTTATTAATTTACCGAATATAATCTGTAGTGATGTGGTGGAGCAGCAGGGTTCGAGTGCCTTTCTGACATCACGACCCCCCCCCCGCCCCCCTACCCAGAACTCCACACGGACCCTGCAAGAGCTGACGAGGCGCAGGCTGGATTTGCGCAAGGAGGGAAACACACTCATTGATTTCTTCTGTGAAGACAAAGACACGTTCAAGCTGGATGACTGCTTCAGGATATTCCAAGACTTCTGTCTGAAATTTAAAAAGGCAGTCAAGGTATGGAGTATTAGGTCCTTCGATGCATTTTAGCATTGTGACAGCAGTTAACTTTTTAACTTGTTGGGTGGTGAGGAGCATGAGAGGGGCCATAATACATTCTGAAGGGCCGGCCTTATCATTAGCCAATAATATGTTTTGAATCGGTGAGTGACAGTGGAAGGGGCGCTCCAGTAACCAATCAGCTTTCAGCCGGCGCCCTGTGGCCACACCCATGTATGCCCCTGATTCTGATGAAAATATTGACCAAAGAGACTACTATGATGCCAACTATAAATCAGCATTTAAAATCCTCTGTCTGGTATGATTAGGGTTAAATGACAGGTGCTGTGCATTGTGGGATGGCGAATTATAAAAATTAAAATGTGGGAATTCCTTAAAGAAAACAGTTTATTTTCATAATGTTTGGAGGCTGCCAGGAGGACTGTGTTGTTTTAGAGTGGGGATGAGCTACAGATTAACTTATGTGCTCCCCCACCATTTCCTCCCCTGGGCAGGATAACCATGACCGCAAGCTAAAGGAGGTGGCGCGGCAGCAGCGGCTACGTGAGCTGGAGGAGAAGCGCTTCCTGTTGTCCAGCTGGGAACGTGGTGGCGGCTTTGGCCGTAGCAGCAGCGAGAATGACGTGGACACGTTGAGCAAAGAGGGGCTCTTGGACTTCTTGCAGCCACGCTCGCAGAGCCCCCGCAGTCCGCTTGGCCGCTCCTCTAGCGTCCGCCGCTACCGCCATACCATGGCTGCTGCGGCCGACCGTGAACTGCACAGTTACCTCGAGCTGTTCTCTGCCGGGGAAGTGCCGCGTTTTAACAGCCTACCACGCCCCAGCCGCCCGCACCAAAGGAGGACCGTCCCCTGGCTTGCTGAACAGGATAGCACCTGCAAATCGGGCTCGACTGGCCAACCCTCCCCTGGGATGCAGGCGACCTCCCCAGGATCAGACAGGCACCCTCTCAACGCCTTGGCCGGGTTCTCCACTGGCTTTGACATCGATGAGGATAGGTTTCTCGACAATAAAACCGCCCTCTCTGAAGGTGAGGTGGTGCCCAGAACTGATCACAACAAAAATCACCTCTGCAGGTCGTCTAGTGTAGGTACCGGACAGCTCAATGTCAACATAGAGAAGCGCACCTTAGTTCCTGGACCACCACCTTTGGTTCTTGGAAGTCCTAACAACAATAATATGCACTTAGCAGATCAGGGAGATCTTGTAATCACTGATCTGGAGAGGGAGCTGGATCCTCCAAAAAACCTTGTCCTGGACACCCCCCCTTCCAGCAAGGATTCTGAGACTGAGCCAGATTCGAGAACAGAATGGGACTGTAAGATGGACTCTCCTCAGTTTGCTTTATCCCCTCTGCGCGACGAGGAAGACAGTAGCATGATTTCCTCAACAACGTGTGATACACCTCTGCCTTTGGATTTATCACTATCGGGCAAAAAGCCTGTTTTTTACATTTTGGACTGTACAGACACTGACTGTTCTGTAATACTGGACTACTCAGAAACGGATAGCTCTTCTGTCACGCGGGATGGTGTCAACTTCGATTCCAAAATGCTGAACAGTGACAGTCAAGCCAACTTGAAGCAGCAGAGTTCCCATTCGTCCAACATTGAGTCCACGTCGAGCAATGACCAATCGGTGCTTATGTCGCCCAATGAGCCGGAGGCATCGGAGTCTAATGATAGCGTGCCTAAGGGTGAAATAGAGGGTGCAGAAATGGACAGCTGCAGAAACGTAGAGGGCAAAGAACTGGATAATCGGACAATGCCAACCAATGGGTCCAAACCCATGCAGGTGAAAACTAAGCCTGTCTCAAAAACCCTTGCTGCACACAACACACGAGAGGTTCAGGAAGCTCATACATCGAATACCCCCGAGCATCAGACTTTGCACAAAGTGGTCCCCATCACCAAGACCAACCGCATGAGCAGCACAGCTAGGAAGGTAGAGAAGCTCCCAGCTGTGGAAGGAGCCGACATCAGGAGGCAGCACCGGGACCATAGCATGCCTGCCAGGAGGAACGAAAAGCTCAACCGTACCCCACGAAACTCCAGCATGCCCCCAGAGGACCCCAAGGGTCACAGGGGGATCCCTCGCTGGGCCCGGGACTCCCCCATATACAAGGCCTCCATCAGGAAGCCAAGTGCCAAACCTGTGAGGAACATTCCCAAGCCCCCACCAGAAGAGAAGATGTGCCGGTCCACCATGAGGGCGCTAGCCCAGGCACAAGCAGCCTCTGAGGGCAACGTCCCAAACACACCCACCCATGGGGGGCAAAAGACGCCAGGGTCCTTGCCCAGCTTTGCCCGCAACACAGTGGCCTCCTCCTCAAGGAGGGCCATGAAGGACCTAGGCCCGGACTCTAACCCCTCAACCCCTTCGAAAAGTGCCACCCTAACAAGGACTGGCTCCCAGAGGCAGGCCTCCAGCAAGGCTGTCCAAACGAGCGCTCAGCACTCCCCTCGGGAAGAGTCGAAGCCCCAGGGTACACTGCGGCGGGTTCAGAGTGCGAAAGGCAGCAGCCGCAGTGGCCGGGTTGGCGACAGGCCGATGCCTCTCAAGAGCAGCAGTTTCTCTGAGAAGTCCAGAGACTCCATCTCCAGCAAATCCCTCAAACCTTCTTGGAAATAAGACACAGGACGTGAAATCGGACCACAGTGTTTAGGAGAAACCCTAAAAAAAGAGATTTAATTCAATAAAAAACTTGTTCCCCAGCTTTGTCCAGACTAACCATGACCCTATAGAAACTGGATGAATGGTATTTTTGTCTAAGATTTTCATCGCATGTCATTTTCAGTAGCTGCTGAATCACAGCCTTACGAAGGGTGTAAAAATCTCAAAATGTGCTGTCCATATTTTCGAACGATGTCGAGATAGCAATCCATTTCATAGTTTCAGGTTAGAATTTGTGACTGTTTACTTATGGATATGCCTACAAACGATTTAGGTATTTTAATAAATACCCTTATTTGTGTTTTTTCCGTTTCGGCAGTAGAGGATATGAATAGTACGTTTTTCGTCTTCGTGGACAGCCTCTGCCTGCTTTGTTGTCCCGTACGTAATAGTTCAAGACGTGTAAAAACTACCAAACATGTTCAAATGCTGCTGAACAGCTCTGGCGATCCCAGTGAGCGTTGGCTTTCACTCGGGGGTACAAGCTGTCGAAATGTGATGCTGCTCTCCGTGTCCGTCTTCCTTCGCTGCGCCAAGCCGTCGATTGCGCGCGGACTTGCCCGGCCGGTAGTCACTGGGGCCTCGCGGCTCGTCTAAAAGCTTCACCCTGTGAAACGTGGGATGCCTCTTGTGTCGTGGTATATTAGCATTTTTTATGTGTCTCCCCCGTAGTACCCTCACTGTTGGTAGCCCTAACACCTAAGAACGCGTCCATTTGATATGGGTAAGGTAACGCACAGCATAGAATATATTGTGGTTGAATTTGTGCTATGAATCGATTATGAACGGAATGGTTGTAATTGTTTTGGATTGAAATAACACATTTATGAGTGTTATTATTTCCAAATAAAAATCACATTATTTCCTTGTATTTGTCCAATGGGAGTTTTTGTACTTGTACTTGATTGCTACTAATTACCTGATCACTGTCCAACAGCAAATTGCCCCCATGAATCTGGAAATCGCCATAGTTCCCTGGCCACAAAAAGCACTTCAAATACCACGTCAACCTGTCATTTTAGATTTTTTTAATAGTACATTTTTTTTAGCATCACCAAGCTAATAAATGCATGTACTTCTCAGTAAATGCAAAGGTATGCATTAAAATCCCAAAACATTTAGATTCCTAGCTATACTTTAAACCAAAGCAAAATTCACCTTTACACATCAATACACACATACCTTCCTTTATCTGGAAATCTTTAGATTTTTGTCTCAGTGGTCTCCAGTGTTTATTATATTCAGTAGATTAACTGGATTCAGAATGCGTGTCCATGTTCTGCAAATTCTGAAGGGGGTTCAAACTTATAATTTTACTGACTTCTAAGTGCCTGATGGGTCACAAATTTTTTTTTTTTTTTGGGGGGGGGGGGGAATCAATTCGAGCCCATTATTTTATTATGTGGCTATGCACTGGCTGTAATCCACGTCGCATAATATATGGGGTATATTGGCTCTTTTCTCAATTTGAGACAAGTCTGCACACACATGCACACTTGAAAATAGTCTAGGGTTTGCAAACTACCCCAGTGCTTTTGATGTAGCTAATTTTAGGTTTATAATGGAATAATATAGATTTGTTGTAAGATCTCTTACGTGAGTGTAAGAGTCTGGAAGCATGAGTGTTACGCCAGACGCATGAGACTTGTCAATCCTGGTAATATGAGGTGTACCCTTGAACTTATGTGTCAAATCGTAAGTTTGATCAGATGTTTATAGGATGTCTTGTTGTTTGTGGTGTGAGGTGATGATACAAAGCTACCGGTCACAGAACGGCAATCTGAATTCCTCGGTCACCATATCTCTGAAATGCTAGGCTAATACACCATGCCACATGGCAGCTCTGAGAGCAAAGTACACTTCTGTCTTAGTCCTGCCTATGCTGGCTGACCTGAGCGATAACCATACCCACTAGCTGGAGACTGATGATACGGTTCACGTTAGCTAGCGAGCGAGCTAGCAGGATCTGTGGGCATCTTGCCAATTTGTCTCCCATGGCCACCACCCCCCTCCCCCACACCCGGGACCTGCCCCCTCCTTGGCCGCTTTCAGTTTGTTCAGGCTGGGCCCCAAAAATAGATGGCCTTTCACGTGGAACCCGATTACGACAGAAGTCTCGTTAAAAGTGACGGCTCTGTGTTACTGTCTGGCTGCCATGGCAACCCAGTGCGTCAGGGGCTGAGCTCCTGTCAAACGGGCCACTGATGAACACTGTCCAGCATCACCCCAGTACTCTAAACAGCATGTACAAGCTCAATAAAGTGTATCAGCAACGACACCTTGTGGACATATCCGGAACTTTTAATACATGACATCATAAGAATAGCATTCGATTCACCTTCAAATTTTGAGGTATTTAAATGTCTAGAGCAGAGGTGTGGGGCGTGCCCCCTGGTGGGGTGCAAAGGAATTGCGGTGGGAGGGTTGGCACAAGTGAGGGGAAAAAACAGAACTTGTGGAGGGTTTGAGGTGGGGGCATACCTGTATTGAATCCGGAACCTTTTAAAATCTAAAAAATAATATAAAGACATTGTATACCTCTACACATTATATGATGCTATCGAATTAAAATTTAAATGTGTTAGACAGATCCCACATACGGAATACGTCACTGCTATGACTAATGACGCAATTAAATTTTACTGCGGGAAAGCTGTTTAGCGAAATGTATGCCAGTCCATTTCGGGACACCAACGCATCCGCAAGCCGTGAAATTAATATGTTTTTTGGTCTGCGGAAGGAAATCCAAGTGACAAGGAGTGAATATACAAACACCACACACACTGAGCGAAGGTGGGATTTAAACGCCCAACCGTGGAAGTGTGAGGCACCAGTATTACTCGCTATGCCGCCCTGCACGTGCAGCACTTCCCTGCTGTGTGAATCAAATCGCTTACAAACGGCTCCTACCACATAAGCCTAATGCGTCAATTTTTCATGATCGCCACTAGGGGGAGCTCAAGTGCTACAATTCTACATTTACTTTAATATATTACTGCGAGCCTAGGAAAAATCGCGTCCCTTCCTAGATTTTTGCAACATCATCATATTAAATCTTACCGCCAGCTTCTTATTCTTTTGCCTGTTTTTTTATTGTGAATAAAAATATGATGCAGTAGTTGATGTAGTTTCCTTTGCATTTGTGGTAACAAAATGTCCTGCTCGGATATGGAAATATTAATTATTGAATATTTAAAAATATATTTTAAAGCGACATGACCTTGACCTGCATATGCGGATGGAATATCGCTGGACGGATGGATGGATTTTTAACGTATTCTCCAAACCACTTATCAAGTTGTCATGTATATCCATCCATCTTTCCATCCATCCATCTTTTACACTATCAGAAAAAAAGTACCAATACGTACCTTTGAGGATACAATTACTTGTCACTAGGGCTGTACACTATAGGGTCCGCCAATTGCACCCTAGTTGTAGGTAAATGTTGAGGGTACATTAATTTTATTTGTACTTTGTATTACATAACTATACTAGGGCTGTACCCTATTTCTGACAGTGTAACTGCTTATTGTGGTCAGGGTCCCGTGACTGTAACGTAGCCTGGGGTACACCCTGGATGGGATACCAGTCCATCACAGTATTTATAAAATACACCTCGCTTGTTAAATCATCTCAAGTTCTCACATGACATTGGTCTTTGCTTTTGAGTGATAAATGTCTCCTACCAATCTTTGCCTGCACCAGTAACTGCAGTACACTGTCCCTGAAACAATATCCTCCAAGCAGAAAGATAAATTATGTCATTGTCACTTTCAATGTCATCATATGGCAGTAAAGAACAATCTGTTCGGTTTCCCTCTTGCCTCGGATCAAATGTTAGGAGAATTTAGCCGCTGGAAATCCCCAAGAAGGAACCAGGGGTTGCTGTGAGCAGAGGTGACCTCACTGCAGAGGCTGAGATGCTGTCTGCTTACCCCCCTAGTAAAAGTGTTCCGTGCGTGCTCAGGATTACCGCCAGTCCATCCCAATCCTTACCAATCCTCACTAATCTCCAGGAGCCACCTGCGGACCCGAGTCCCTGAAGCAGGGTGGGGTGGGCATCTAGGGAGGAAAATCTACCGGACTGGAACAGAGGAGCTCCGCAGGGACCTCATCCGCGACAGTTTAGGGGGCAGGAAAGCTCTTGGGACTTGGGGAGTAGAAGTGTGAGAGCTGCTGCAGGGAGGCAGGCCAGGCGTAGCACGCAGAGTCATACGGGCGGGGGAACTGTACGCCTGCTCGCGTGTAGAAGGAGCCATTTCGGTCCCGGACGGGCTTTTGTCGGTAAGTGTTTTTTTCCTGCAAATGCTGTTTGTCAGCCAGTCTTTTAAGTGCTTCGGCGCTCACAAAGCACAGCGGGCGCACCCTGTCCGTCTCCTCTCATTTTCCGGAGATCGGGGATATGCGCGGAAGTTAAACAGGAACGTCGCTACTATTATTTATTTATTTATTGCCGGAACCACCGCCTTCCCGTTTAACGAAACTCGGAGCCGTAGGGAGCCGCCCTGCCACGTCTCTCACACCGACCGGAACGCGGAGCTCGAGGGGAGCCCGGTGCACCGGGAATAGAAAGAGAGCGACCGGACTCTATTCCACCTGAAAGCCAAGGACACAGGTGCATGCAAGAAATAGACACGGATAAAAAGGGAGTATTTCTCTCTGGGAATACCTCCAAAACTCACAATTAGTCATATGTTTCCAGGCACACAGAGTCACCAGAAGTTTGGAACAGAGATACCTGGAGGCACTAACTAAAGTCACATGACAGAGAAAAGGGATTGTATTGGTGACTGAACTGAGCTATGACTGAACTACTAAATACATGAGACTGTATAAGCAACGTGAATGTAATTAAGTAAAATCCTTTTGATTGATCGTGTGCACTAAACTGACAATTCGTCGTAAATATTGCACATGAAATTAAGTATAATTTAAATAATTTGATCAATATATCATACAACTCCCATCCATTCATCTTCTGTTACCCGCTTATCCTCTTGGGGTTGGGGTCTGGAGCCTATCAGGCACAAGGCAGGGAACATGTACATACAACTCAATGTATGATTTTACACTTAGCTGACATGCATGCCGGCTGTAGGTGTTAGTGGTTTTACCTGTGTGAACCTCAGTAACCTCCAGCCTGGGTAATGAAAAGGCCATTCTGTGGAGGGATGCTCTTAGGCAGAGAATCGGGGCATCTTGTTAAAATTAAACTAGGTTTTAATCCACGGCTCTTAGCTTGATTGCTGACCACATCCGCATGGAGAATACAGGCTTTTAAAATAATTTAATTGCACGTCTGAGGCTAATGGAAAGCTTTTCACCTACGCTGCCAGGACCACGTAAATGTGTGCCTCATTCAGGACGGACCAACTTCATTGTTCCTGAGTTTTACTAAGCTCAGTGTTGCACCAGGAGACGAATGCATCAGCAACAAAAACCCAGAGCCCCCCCCCCCCCCAAGTGATTTAGCGTTCTTTGAACACTGGGGGCTTCCCGTGCCCCAAGATCAGTGACCTCGATTTTCTGGTGTTACACCAATGCCAGACAATGACATTTAAAACAGAGCTAATAGGCACTCTATCCCCAGTATGCAAATGCAACAGTAAAACAGGAGTCTGTTACACTGCTAGATATTTGTGGTTCTTATATTTAGGTTTTTAAAAGGGCCAAAGACAAGACTTCTATAAAACAATAACTGTGAATGTATATGTGTTTCAGAATAATGGATGTTTTTGTTGTGGGTTTCCTTCAGTTATTCTGCTTGCAGTTATGATAAATAGGGTCTTTGAATTGCCCACAGTGTGTGTGCGCGTGTGTGTGTGTTTGTGTGTGTGTGTGTGTGTTTGTGTACATATTGATGAACTGGCAGCCCATCCAGGGCGTACTCTAGGCTTGTATCCTAGACTGCTTGGGATAGTCTCCAAGATCCTCCATGACTCTGACTAGAACAGGGGTGTCAAACTCCAGTCCTGGGGAGCTGGAGCTCTGCACATTTTTGGGTTTCCCCTCTTTTAACACACCCGATTCAACTCCTTGCATCTCCTTGTGCTAATTACCACACAGTTCTTGAGCTTAATCATGTGGTGGAAAAGGGAAAGAACTAAGCTACACAGGGCTCCAGCCCCCAGGACTGGAGTTTGAAACCCCTTGACTAGAATAAACAGTTCAAAGTTTTTTTTTGGTTGTGTTTTCTTGAAAGTTTGTAGATGTTTGTATTGTGGGTCTAAACTCAAGGTTCAGAGAACAGTTGCATTACAAACAGCTGCTGTGTCTGTCGGGTGAGTCCTTGAGCAAAACCTTACTGTTCTAACAGAGCTATGTGAGTGTAGTTTATAAGGAGGCTTAACACCAGCCCAGAGAAAGCTAAAGAACAGCAAAAGAACAACCAAAGGGCAGCCCATAAACAGCCACAGAACAATGAAAGAGCAGCCCAGGAACAGCGACAGAACAACCAATGAATGATCCAGGAACAGCCACAGAATAACTAATAAATGACACAGGAACAGCCACAGAACAAACAATGAATGGCCCAGGAACAGCCACAGAACAACTAATAAATGATCCAGGAACAGCCACAGAACAACCAATGAATGACCCAGGAACAGCCATAGAACAACTAATAAATGATCCAGGAACAGCCACAGAACAACCAATGAATGACCCAGGAACAGCCACAGAACAACCAATGAATGGCCCAGGAACAACCACAGAGCAACTAATAAATGATCCAAGAACAGCCACAGAACAACCAATAAATGACCCAGGAACAACCACAGAACAATCAATGAATGGCCCAGGAACAGCACACTAACAGCCAAAGCACAACCAATGAATGACCCAGGAACAGTTCAAGAACAGCAACAGAACAACCAACGAATAACCCAGAAACAGTTCAAGAACAGCCTCAGAACAACCAATGAATTGCCCAGGAACAAAACAAGAACAGCCACAAAATAACTAATGAATGGCTCAGGAACAACACAAGGACAACCACAGAACAATCAATAAAAGGCCCAGGAACAGCATAAGAACAGTTGCAGAACAACCATAGAATGGTCCAGGAACAACACAAGAACAACTGCAGAACAACCAATGAATGGCCGGGAACAGCATAAGAACTACAGCAGAATAAGCAACAAATGACATATGAATAGAACAAGAACTGCCACAGAACAACAAATGAATGTCCCAGAAACAGCCTAAAAATGGGCCACACATATGTAGCATTGCACATGTACATTTTCAATAATGAAGTGGTTTGTAGTGCAATGAATTAGGGATTTATGCCCATGTTTATTGTGGATTCAAACTCTCTCATTGGCATAGAAACATCACCATTAGGTCCTTTACCCCACCTGCCCCAGGGCCACTGGTTCTGACTAACCCTGTACTTGGACCCCAGTGTGTTCTCACTGTGTATACACGTGTCTGTGTCTCTAATGGAGAGCAAGATGGAGCTTGTGAGAACTACCCACTTTCCCCAAATTGATGAATAAAGTACTACAAGGGTGTGATTTGCATTGAATGGGGGTTGGGGTCCTTTTACACGCTGGAAAATTCCTAAGGCTGGTAATCAAATATTGTGCTCGTCACTGTCTTTCACATCCTGTGATTTCCCACACTGCAACAGATATTTGTTTTCTATTTCCAGATCTTTCCAGAGGGTGGCGTTTCAATGGATCCCCTGTGGAAATGCTCTGTGACAAGTTAATGCAACCATGGGGTAAGTCGTAGAGACCCACAGAATGTCACTGTCAACACTTAGGTAAAAATTACCTAAGAAACTGGATCACTGTGTCTGTTGGCAACATACTATGTGTACAAAACATATCCACAAAATATTATGTACACATTCAGTATTTCGATATTTTACCTCCACTACAACTGAAAATATAATATTTTGTGAACATTTGTGCTGATTATTAACAAGATCACTAAATGTGTTTACCCCGGGTCAATGAAAAAGCTCTTTAATATCAAAATTGAGTAGATATTTTCAAAAGCATCAAAGAGAATAATCTTCATGTCTGGAATTGACGAGGTAATCCTGTCTTACTTTTCCCCAAGCAACTCAACAGAAATGCAAATGACCTGCAAATTAGCAGTCCTTTCATCCTATTGGGCCCAGTCCCACTGTGATACCCCAAGGGGCGTGTGGGGTTTACGATCCCACCGCCATACAGGAGCCCCAAAGTGGATTATTCCTGGCAAAAAAATTCACAGTGCGCTAGAGATTAAAGGCTTCGGATCAGCCTTCAGATTTCAAATCCAGGCTGTTTATGTGACTCCCAGCTCCTCGCTGAATGGAAGCTACCTGCCTATCATGTGGGATTTACTCTCATTTTACTGGAAAGTCTCGCCCCAAGACACGCTAAAGCCTGATTTCACTCAGTCGGGATTTGATGCTCCTTGTAAAATTATTAGATTGTGACCTCTTTTCAGTCCTGCTATGTTTTACAGATCTTTACAAGAAAGTGTACTGTGAAATATGTTAAAAAAAAAAAAAAAGGAGAAAATCACGGTTAAATTTCAATCAGCTTTGATCTTTCATTTACTCTTCATCTCTCTCTGTGGGGATATAGGCAAGGGTGTCAAGTTTGGTATAGATGGTAGAGATATGTCGCTACCAATATTGTGGGAATACCATGGGTGTTTGGGGAGGCGGAGGGTCAGGGTTGATTTGGTCTCTGCTAAATGTTGAAACCTTTAGATACAGAATATTAGTTCTGATGTGGTTTAATGCAGTTGGTGTGTCTCTGAAGAATATTAGTTCTGTTGTGGTTTAGTGCAGTTGGTGTGTCTCTGAAGATCCGTATTATTTGCAGCTGTGCAAAACATAACATAACAAAATACCTGTGCCTTCTAAGACTTTAGAGAGAGTTTCTTTCCCACTGGAATGCCAAAACTGATTTCTCTGACAGAGCCCCGGAGGCCGATCAGTCTGTATGTCTGAAAGATAATTGCTGACATTTCCTGCCTCCTCAAATTTCACATGGAAACAATCCACTGTCCGGTGTCCCCGATGTTGTGTTGATGTGTTACATTACTGAGCGGCACCCTGTGACAAGGACATCACACCCTATGAGCCTGGCGAGGAAGGAGCAGTGAAAGAACGACCAGTGAGTCACGGTGCTGACTAGATGCAGCAATGCTGAACAGGGTCTGCCAGAAGGTGGGTGTGGTCAACAGGGAAACGCGCTTTGGCCTTTTCTGGCCACAGGGGGCAGCGTGCATCACTTGCACGGTCACCTGCACCAAAAGATGAGCTAATGCTGCTGCATATGGATTAAGCCAGAATTCAGACCATGTGTTATTGTTCAGTGTGAGGAATCGTGGGAAACCCGATGTGTTTGTGCTCCCGTTGGTGCATTTGTGGCATTTTGTTCATCACTGGCATCGGAATAATTTTCATGACTGTGTTCTAAGTGTCATTATAACTTCCTTATCAGTGTTTTGGAGTCTTTTATATATATATTTTTGCTCCTAAAAAGGGAATTCAAATAACTTTTTGTCTGAAAGGCCTTTCATCCGCTGATGCATAATGTATAGTTGCTGTGGCAACAGCCTCCTTTTGGAAATAAATGACTGAAGCGAGTTCCCGTGGAAACCTGTGCCATGCTGAGAATCCGATGGCTCAATAAGAGGTGAACAGAATCGGAATGAGTTAAGTTACTATGGCGCTAAATGTTCACAATTCATGTGGGAAAATGCGCGACGAACGCAGAAGGCCTTGTCTGGAGGGGACTCATTCAACAATTGGCACAATAGTGGGAGAGACCATTCACTCCTTTCCAAAAAGTTATATCGCGTAAATATTTGGTCAATCTATTAATTTAAACGTAGTCTTTTTACCGATTCACAAAAAGCACTATATAAATCAACGAGGAGCCGGAAACAGCACATTTATTTAACGGATGTTCACTTCATACTCCATTGAAGAAAGTTATTTACCTTACGTTTGTGCTTAGGTTTCAGGAAGTATTAGGCCTACTTTAACGCTAACGCTCAATACGAAAGCAATATTTGCTTATTACTCTTTACTATACTTAAAAAGCATTATTTTAGCTTCTCAGTTGGATATTTTTGCCTGACTGGTTGTATAGGAGTGTTTTTTGCTGGAATCAGGGGGCAGGTCATCGGAGACATACATCAGCCTGGACATTTTAAATTATTCAACTATTACGCACCATTGCAAAAGATCCTCTGAACGTCAGATAACTTTTCACAAGTTTTGCAAGTTTATGTGATAAAATTTAAAAACCAACATTAAAATGTAGTATGGTTGACAAAATATGTGGGGAAAAACTATGGAGTTAAAGTTTTGGGATATATCATATGTTATGCAGTCAAGAGCTAATGCAATTTGATGTAGATGTGAATACATTTTGTCGGCAGCGTAGGATAATAAAATCCAGGAAACAAAGGACAGATGCAATTCGTTACAGTGCCGTGCGTAAAGGATTTACAGCGGGTGGCATTTTGAAAAACCAGAATCCCGGCGGGCAGAGCCGGTCCCTGGCTGAACTAGAATCACCGCAGCTGCGGTGAAGAGCGCATCACTCCCGCGGTGAGCCCGGCTGACGGCGCACGACACGGACCACACGGCACAGACCGCCCCTCGCCGGCCCGAACTGTTCCGTCGAAGCAGCCCCGATACGGCTCGTTATTAGTGCCCGGAAAACGTGAGTATGCGGGGCTCCGTTTTATTCCGATCCCGAACGCGACTTATCTGTTTGCGTGCGAGTTGTGCAATGACAAGAATGCGCGCATAAATGCGCTGCCGGTTAATGCTTTAACCTTGTAATGAAATATTTGCACAGATGTGAGGAAACAGCGCGGCCTCGTTCCGTTTGATAACCTGACATTAATCACGGTTTCTGTTACATCCAAGGGCGGATAAAATAATGCGGCTCGGTATTTTGACTTGTAAATCACGTGGAGCCTATAGATTTGTAGCTGCGTTTTTTGTTCTGAAATGTTTTGCTCCGCAGTAAAAATAAATCACTTAAGTAAGTTGTAGTGCACGGTATTGCATTTCTGCGTAGTGCCGTTTAATAAGTAGCCTACGTTTTACGTCGCGTGCGTTTTAAAACATTTTTGGTATTGTGTTGTAGCCTACGAAGTGTCAGTGGATGACATTCTGATAGTTTTAATCGTCACTTTCCTATTTTGACTGGTAAATACTTAGCTGTAACCTTTAAGCAGTAATTTTTGTTATTTACTTGCCTATAATAAGGTGCCTATAAAGATACTCCGTATAAGATATATTTAATACCCGTTAAATTCTAACAAAGATACCGGTTATTAGGCTTAAATGATTTGCACTTTTACATTAGTCTTCACTTTATGATATACCAAAATGGGATTTTATTTTAAGATTTGAGAAATTAATTATAATCAAATACGTGAGCCTGACGTAATCAGGCGGGCTACTTTTGGCATATTGACTCATCCCTTTTATTTTTTTAACCTTACATTTTCAGCATAGGTTGTACCATAAATCACTTCGATCGACCTATATTTTGAGTAATTTGTTTTTTCCGGAGGAAGTTGGTTACTATAACATGGACGGTTATGCGGGATTTTAGGACACACGTGTCGACATCAGTGCCTCGTGTCACGGATAGGGACAGCGCGGTGACATTTCGCCCAAGTCTGACTAATGACTGTTCGACAGCAGTGTACTTTGATGTCACCTTATCAGTAGGTGCCCTTCACATATGCATATGGTGGTATATACACGTGTAAATGTTCACATCAAGAAATACTGATCGTTGAACGCTTTTATCCCGGAATGACGTGATTTGACTCGTGAGCTTTTGGGAAGAAAATCATTCTTGCATGATTCCCACGTTGATCGAGCATGCATCAAGGTTTATTTTTAAAATGGGTTACTAAAAGACGTATTAACACAAACCATCTGGAGTCTGAAACACAGCAGTAACAGGTTGATTAGTGATGCTTATGCTTGTCACGAAGTCATTGGTTTACAAGCGTACGTGACTGAAATGGTTGTGTTGTGTATAGTCAGCCGAAATGGGGCGCCCTGCCCCATGTTAAGCTTTAATAATGCACACCTGTGCCCTCAATTACGATTTTAGCTTGAAGGATGATTCACAGGCAAAACGGTGTCATAGCCTGCCGCAAAGGAGAGGAGGCAGAGCCGAGGCGCTGTGCTTGAACTGAGGATGACATGGCCGTGAAGGGTGAGGTTTTCTGCGTGGTTATTTATAGCACCGCGCAGATGGAGGCGGCGCAGTCCCGTTCCGTCTTAATTTATTTAGCACGCCTTGTGGCATTTGCGTGGTGAGTGAAGCGCCCCTCCGGTGCGCCGTGGTGCGGTCCAGGGCAAAGACCCGTTCTCAGTGCTGAGTGCAGCCCGTGCGCCTGACGGGGGCGCCATTGACACATCATGAAGGGGGAATAATTTTGCACGTCTTTGATAGAAAATGAGTGTGCAGTTCAGGAAAAAAGTATAAATGCAAGGGATGTTTTTTTTCTTGAGACTGTTATGCTGAGGGCAGGTTTAGGTGTTAGATTTTGTTGTTAATGCTTTTTAAAATCTATTTTCTCAATGTACTCACCAACTATAGACCTATTCCCTGTATCCTGCCGCCCGTATTGAAAGTAGCCTCTTGCGTCACCCTGCCCCCAAGCTGAGGGCCGTGTAAAAAATGCTGACAGTGTATGCTTGTATGTCGCACAGAGGGAAATGAAAAGCAGTGAGAATCGGATGACATTAGGTCGAAATGATTTTATCTGTGGTATGAGGGAACTGGTGCTGTTGTACAGCAATGTACAAAAGCAGAATTGCTGTTTTCTTAAATAGCTGAGTGGCTATTTTTAAATGGGCGCTATTCCCAGTCTGCCCAGCAGAGTGTGCTAATGTCTTGTAAATAATGTCTGTTGGTGAATCTGGTTTGGTTGACTCTTAAATGCCTGGGATTTCATAGGCTGCACGAGAGACTGTACAAGCCTGTCATCTGCTTTGTGTTTCCTGGGAAAAGTGCCAGGCTCATTGTGATGAGTAGTTATGTATGATGGATGGATGGATTCTTCATTTGAGCCACTATAGAGTTTTTTTTTTTTTTTTTCTTTTATAAAACACTAGTGCCTTTGATTCAGTGACTTTATCAAGCTTCTAAAATGATATTCTTATAGGATATGCTAAATATTTAGCTTCCAGATTGATCTGTATTCAAAAGTCATGCTTGCTACGATGTGAAAGTTAGTCTTAACTGGATTGGTGTTCCTAGCATGTAATCAGGCTAATGATAGGTTAGCGGTGCCCCACTGTGTCATGGTTTCCGAAAGCCGGCATTCTTGTCCTTGTCAAATTGGCGAGTTACTTGGTTTGTTTCTGGGAAGCCAGCACTGTACTGTTGTTGGGAGCAGCAGGCCTGCGGCCGCAGGACGACGTCATGCGGGTGAGGGTTTCCGCTGAAGTCCACCGGGTCACGGTCTGAAGAGCCGCGTGACGGTCCTCTCAGATCCGGAGCAGAAGTCATAGGCTTCTTTGTTACCGTGTTTCCGTGTTTCACGAGACACTGTTTTACTTCAGAAGGATTTGGTTCAATATGGTGTTTAAAAAGTAATTTAAGGGAAATCCTCCTTATGATGGTGGCTCAGGTTAGGGGTCCGTGCCAGCAATAGCAATAGGTTGCTGGTTCGAATCCCATGAATGCCAGGAGTGATCCTACTCTGTTGGGCCCTTAACCTGCAATTGCTTCCTCCTGGGTATGATGTTAATCTACATCCAGCCCTATAAGCAGGTCCTCCAACTTACAGGGAATAACTTGGGGGTTGGTGGCAGGATT
>JAODJU010000085.1:2343627-2368766 GCA_026776725.1 Gnathonemus echidnorhynchus
TGTTTGCCAACTAAATATGAAACACACTATTACTCCTTGATTCAATTTGTAAGTCACATGACCGGGGAACCTCCCTGACATGATGCCTGCTTATTGCAGATTTGCTCACCTTACCTTAAAAGGACATTGCTGCCTTGGAAAGGGTTTAGCGTAGGGCTATGATTCCTGGTCTTCGAGGAATGTCTTATGAGGAGAGGTTAGTTGAGCTGAATCTGTTCAGCCTCGATTTTAACAACTCTGAGCTATTAGTTGAGTTCTCCCCAAACAAGCTTGATGGGCCGAATGACCCGTTTGTAAATTTCTTATGTTCTTATGCACACATTCACACAGAGACTCTCCCAGAATCCTGTACTGATGGATGGATGGATGTTTATGCATGATGGATGGATGGATGGACCACTGGGGTGTGAGGGTGGATAAGTGTACCTTTCCGGTTACGGAGCCACTTATTTTTGCTGCGCTTTAGACTCAATTTTGCAGCCTGACAGCAGCACTAACTGCCTGGCAGCTGGAATCTCTGTGGTGATTGGACAACTGCAGCTGGTAAGGATTATGTCATACTCGGATTCTCCATGGTGATTGGCTAGTTGCAGCTGGTAAGAATCGTGTCATACCTGTGCCCCTTTAACCTGCACTTAAAATTCAGCTAATTAAACTGAGCTGGTTCTCAGCTGTGGCAGCTTATTTCTCTTCTCAGATCCGTTACTCTTCCTAGTCATAGTCATCCAGATCTCATATCCTGTTAGGGGGTCTGAGGTTCCCAGCGTGCGATTGTGTGGGTGTTTGTTTTCGCTACACCTTTGCCTCCATTTGCTGTATGACTTCTGAAACCACGGACTCCACACTCGTAGCTGAATATGAATGTGGCTTTTAGATAAATGTGATTTGTTCGAGAGCTTTTCCTTGCGTGAGTCCCAGATGGGGTTCGGTCGTGCTGCCGCGTTTCTGTGGCCGTACCTGTAGGGGGCAGCGGTCGCCCAAAATGCCCAAAGTTGTTCCCAGCGAGTGAGCCAGACCTGTTGAGGAATGCAGGACACTGCTCAAGTTGTGAATGGACTGTCTGTATTTATAATGAAAAGCAAGCTGCGGGGTGTCCTTTGTGGTTATGTCCTCAGTATGGAGGTTACTTGAATTCTGAGACTGATCTGGGCCTTTGCAGAGGGTTCCTGCTTCCTCACTGATGATTGTGTGGGACCCACATGACCCACAGAGCGGTAGCAGAGGTCGGCAAGTCAGCTGGTCTCTGTCAGATGGGCTGAGGGCTCTGGTGGCCCCCCTCCCCCGGCTGAGCTGCTGTTGCTGTTTATGCAGTCGACGGAGCTCCTGAGAGTCACTGCCGATGCCAGAACCATTTCCGGATGATCTGCTGAAGGAGCTGTTTGAGCCAGCATTGTATTTTTTTCTCATTTGCATTGCAGTTTATTACATTTGTCAGGCGCTTCCTGTCTGCGTCCTTGTGCCGTTATCTAAGGAGCGTGGGAAAGCACAATAGCCGGATCTCCAGGAATAGTACATCAATGACAGGAGGGAGTTAAAGAAACCTTCACCAGAGCTTCGCGAGTTTGTTGCTGAACCTCTTGATTGGTGTCACCTGTGTGTGTGTGTGTGTGTTTGGGATAGCCCTTGTTTGGATTTGTGATGAATGGCATTTGCAGAATTGTTTACCTGTCTCTATGGTGACAGTGCGAGGAATGCCAATGAATGTCTTGATATGAGCTAGGTTGTACTCGTTATCAAATCCAGCCCGTTGTTGCTGAAATGGTTCCTCACTGGCAGAGCAGTCCCTTTCTTCCAGGTCCCACGGCTCACCTCGGTCCCGTTGCCACGGCTTCCGTTGCCACGGTGTGTCCTTGCATGGCAGTGCATGTATTCCCAATCCCCCACCCCCTTCATCGCTGGCTGCTTTTTCTTTTTATCTGAAACCGCCTGTTGTTCCTCTCCTCGTCCTCGTTGGCCCTCAGCTCCTCACTGGGGCGCCCAGACACAGGGTTCCGCCCTGCTGAGCCCGGGGCAGAGTCTCCCATTGGCCAGTGGCCTCCACTGAGAGCGCTAAGTCCCGCCCACCCCCACCCCTCCCCTCGGCTGCTGCCTGTGACAGTGTGCCGTCGTGACGGGGCCCATTCTGAGACCCTTCCGCTTAGCTGCCTGGAAATGGGACCGGTTGCTTGAGCAGATCGTCGCCAGCCATGTGCGTTTGCTAACCGGGTGGGACACAGAACAGTGCAAGCCATGGACCTCAAGTAAGTGTGGTTTTTTTTTTTTTTTTTTTTTTTGTGGCTGTTGTTTGGAGCATCTGTGTGGGCTCCCCCTGGGGGCCTGGTGGGGTTGGTGCGTGTGTGGGGTCTGCCGGCAGGGAGCAGCAGTGGGGCCCCTCTTGCTTGCCCCCCCCCCCGGTGGTCAGCCCGGTAGCATGCTTGCTTGTGGCAGCTGGGCGCAGAGGCTTCACATTCAAGGAAATCCACCGGCCGATTTTAAACGTGACATTGCAGATGCCCTGTGGGAGACGCTCCCGGCCCTTGCGTTTCCGTATATGACAGTTTAAGTTCTGGCAGTGTTTAATCTGATGAGAGATTAGTCAAGGTTTCATTATGTGAAATGGAACCCCGAGAGAGAAAGTTGACCCAGATGAAATTATGGTTCTGATTATGTTACTCATGTCGTATTGGACATGGGGTGGAACAGCCCCCTTGGCATTTATTTTGCAGGCTTGGTTTTACAAAGGACAAGTTAAAAAGGCAGAGCATATTTCAGACTTCTTTTTTTTTTTCTCCCGCAAACTGACAGGACAGCACGCACACAGGAACATACCGTACCATTGGGGTTTGTCTTTTTGGCTGAATTGTGACACCGTAAATGAGCATGGTCAGGCGGGCTTGAAGTAGCTCTGCGGCCTGCTCATCGTCATTAAGGCTGAGCACAGTGGCCAGCTTCTGGAGGGGCATGTCCTATGATAGCTTATGCAAATTTCCTGTCCCCTGATTGGTGCACTGGGCCATGTACCAACGGAACAGGTGCTTTCCCTCACCACACTTGTGATATTTGCATTTGTGTGTGTGTGTGTGTGTGTGTGTGTGTGGGTGCATTCTGCTTAAATTTCTGCCTGCATCCATTCCTCGTACCTCGCTAGGTTCGAGGTTCACCCCTGGCTTCTTTAAGAACAATCATATCTGTTGGTTTCTTTTATTATTCACATTTTTTTAAATTTTCTCATTTGGAAAAACAAATGTGCCTTCAACCTAATTCAGTTTCCCTCTGAAAGAGATTTTTGGGCAATTTCAGCCTTACGGATTTAGACTCATATTGGCAAACAAAATGGATAAGCTTAGTATCAGTGAGTAATTTTGCATATCTTTTCATGGAACCTCTTGGGTTGGATACAGACATCCTCATTCATTTACATGTCAGAAATGCATACATTTTATTAGCACCATGGATGTGACCATCAAACAGACCTTTGCGTGGAATTGCCCTTTTGCGATTAGGAACGTACAATGCAAAACTTGTATACACACCATTCGTCTGTTTGTTTGCATTTCAATGTGCTAAATAAACTATGGTTTTGGCCTTAAAAGAGCAGCAAAGCCTTTCATGCACGTTTGCCATCTTGCAGAGTTGTTTGAGGTGCCTGAAACACACATGCACGCCCACACATGTCACGCCTCCTTTCCTGCCAATCAGAATGTTATCTCTGCGGACACCCAGTACCAGTACCAGTCCCAGCTGCTGCGTGCGCCACACCAAACCTCCCAGATATCAGGGGGCCTGTGATGTGTGTCGTGTGAGGTCTTGGGGAGAGGAAATGTCATCAAAGGGCAGCGCGTCGTGTCAGCCGTCTCCATGGAGACGCGCACGTTAATTCCAGGAAGTTCTGTAACGTAACTCTGTGAATAACTGTATCGCTGAAAATCTAACTACACAGAAGAAAAGTAGCTGTTCTTGTCCTTTTTTGCTTTTTTAAAATTTATTTTTATTTTTTTTTGCATTATTTAAAGATGTTAATGGTGTCCTTTATAGAAAGTCTTGTGGTAATTATATTTTTTCTATGAATTAAAAATGTTTGTTCAAGCCTTAGGTCATGCATTTTGGATGTTTTCATTTCTAACGATGGCAGCAGTGGATGTCGTGGTGTGTGGCCTGTAAAACGAGCACAGCAGACGTTGTCTGGAATTCTGTGATAAAGCCGGCAGCCTCGTCCTCAGACGTTAGTGATTCTGCGCTCTGTTCGGTGGCCCCCACCAGCCAGTGACCTTTTGTCCCCTCAGATCTCTGTTTCCCAGGGCAACTGCAGTGTGCTGGTCGGTAGCATGAGCCGCTGTGAATCTTCTCTGGGCTAAATGACGCGGCGTTTGTGATGTTTGTGGTCTGCGAAGACCAGAGCTGGGTCCATATCTCTGATAGGGCTGCAGTTCTGCCTTATTTTTGTTATAATACGTCTCTCAGATTTGTGATGATTTGGGTAAGGTGGCCTGGACGTCACCCCTTGAGAGGAACACCAGTGAAAACTGAATAGACCAATGTACCCCCCCCCCCCATGTGTAAATAGTCATTTCACTGCATATTTGCTTTGTTTGGCCGCCTTAATGAAAACAAGTCTGCTGTTAGCAGTAACTGCAGAACTGGAGTAAAATGGCGAATATTCAACGTAAATAACCAAAGGATTTTATTAGCCATTAAATTTTTTTAGCTGTATAACTTCATTCTTTCTGGTGGATTTAACTTATTTGAAGACAAAACATTTTGGCGACTATATAGTTGCTGCAGACCAACGTGATCATTCAGTCTTTCACTAATGGTTGCTCTGGCCCTCCAGTCCTGCGGCCTGATAGGAGTATCTGTGTTGGGGTTAGAAGGTCACCCCCACTGGGGATTCCCCCCTCCGTATGTTCAGCCTCTTTTCCCATCTTAGTGTCTGGTGCGAGTCTGGTGTGAGGTAAAGGCCTTATATCAGGGTGAGGCCTGTATATAACTCATCCATCAGAGACGAGCCTCCCAGTGGAATCCTTAGTGAGGGGCAAACCATCTCATGATGACCAGCTCCTCATTTTGAGCCCCACTCCCTGCTGCACTTCACTTAAGTGTTCATGTGCCCTGCCCCCCCCTCCCCAAGGGAGTAAGAAAGTGCAAGCCATGTAAGATGGGGGGGATGTCCCATTTCTACTCCTAATTGTCCCTTATCGATTGATGCTAGGGGCGGGCCTTCAGTACTGGCCAGGGGTTGGCTGGGGCCTGGACAGGCCAATAGCTAGTATACCTTCTGCCTTGGCAAGCACTCGGTCAATGTAAAAGATTGGTTCAGATTGGATCTTAAGTTGGTATGGATCTATGGATTATTTTACCTAACCCTGGTGCGGATTGGTGGTGGATTGGCTTGGTCTGGCTTGTTTTTTTTTTTTGTTACCCTGTGTTCTGTTCCGTCCGCGTTGTAGGTGGGCTTTGAGAATGCAAATCTTAGACAATGGCCTTAAAGGCCTTGTGCTTTGAGTGAATGCTAAGCTTGTACAAAGGCTGGTTCCCATGTGCTGTGACTTGGTGTTCAGGGACAGCACCTACCTTAACACGACTCTAAAACAAAGCCTTTGTGAAGATCACGCTGGTCTGAAATAAGGGTTTTATAAAGATCCAGGTGAAGCAGGATGGTACTTCAGAGTGTTTCTGGCAACATTGTCCTGGCAAGTCTATGGTGTCTTTCTCTTAATTTTAGAAAATGTTCAGGACTGCTCAGATTTCGGACTTTAAGTCTTGTGTTTCAGCGCAGCAAAGAATGGAATCGACTGTGTGTGTGTTTTTTGCTTCTTTTTAGGGGGTGAGGGTCTGATATATCTGCTGTTGTAGCTCCGGAAGGGGGTCTTAGAAGGTCCCTCAGGTTCCAGATGCGGGGTTTACGGTCTGCTGGAGTAGGAAAGGGAACCAGGACTGAACAAATGGCTTGCTAATGCTGACAGCCATGTTTTCCTACTAGCTTCCCTGTACTCTGTTTACGTTCTGAGGTGACGGCAGTCGGGGGGGGGACGGGGGGGTTCATGTTGTCCCGCTGTCCAGGAGTTTCCCGTATCAGCTGTGGGCCGTATCGAGTTACATGTGTGATTTCCAGATGGGCCGATGTGGAACAGCTGACACAAGTGTTCTCAATAGTGTTGTGATCTCGGCGTGGCCTCTGACTTTTGTGGGAGAGTCCTGGGGGTGAGTAAACAAATTTTCTGTTCCTCTTTGGCCGGGGGGGGTTAAATCATCCCCGAAAGCAGCCAACAGTGAGGTGTGGTCTCTTGCCGGTGCCACTCTCTAACGGGGCAGTGTGTGGCTCTGTGGGTTAGGACTGTATTTGAAATGTTTAAAGTGATGATATCAGTGCTTTATTGGTGGGTTTGGTGCAGATGCTGAAAATCATGGAACCTCAATATCATCCAAGAAAAAAAACTGACATCTGTCAAGTCCGAGTTCCTGCCCAGGCTCTCTGTATTTTCACTTTTAGCCCCACTGGCCTTGCATGCTTCCCCTGGGGTGTTCTGTACTTTTTTTTTTTTAACCTGGATAGAGTAAAGTGACGCTTGCTGAATGTAATTTATAAGGCCCTAAATGTGAGGGGTGGTGATTGGCGGGTGGTTGTCATGTGTGACAGTCACATGATTGGTTTAACCTGCTTTCTATTGGTTACACTGTTGGGCTGCACCAAGTAGTCCAGTCTATGGTGGGTTGTTTATTAGTTCATAAACATTGTCTCTCTAGCCTAGTATGGAAGACATGCAAATATGTTGTTAATGGTGGTTCTGATGTGCAGCTATTTTAAACCCCTTTAGTGAACTATGAAATAGAGTCCACTGTTCCCTTTATTGTTATTTATAAATCGATTTATCACGTGATTTCTGAACCTGTGTCTTGGTTCTGCAGCTTGTAGTTCTGGTCCTGAGGTCCATGCTTGGTTTTACTGTCATTTTATCTGTGCTCTGCCTGTGTGACAAACTGGGGATCGAGGGCTTACAGCGAAGCTCTTATTTAATTAAATTTTTTTTAATGCATTTTTTTATGTGCTTATACTTACAGATTGATGTCCCTGGTATTTAAGTATGTATATGTGGTATAAAGGTTAAAATATGCTCTAATTTCTTGTCATAACAGCACAAATGAACATAAATTAAGTGCATTTAAACTTTTAAACTGCAAATATACCTAATGATATTTTAAGTCTGTTCTGTTTATGTCTGTAAAGCGCTTTGTCACCTCTCTGCAGGGAAATGTGCTCCATCAATAACCTGGGCCTGGACTTCTGAGACACAGCCACCATTTTCTTGATAACATGAGTGTTTCCTGTAAAGCTACATCCTTCCCCTTCCACCTATTTAATTGGGTGGCTGCTGCGTCTTAAGTGGATTGTTGTGTTTTGCCCCAGATTACTCTGCAGGGAAAATGGGGGGGGGGGGGGGGATCCACGATGATGCTACAGGCCGACACGGAGCTTTTAGCTGCGAGTGTGGTGACGGGCATGAGTCTGTGAGATGTGTGGCTGCGTGTTACGTAAAACATGCATGCATGTGTGTGTGTGTGTGTGAGAATCAGGGCACACACTTCCGGCTGGGTCAAAGCCAAAGATATCCCCACAAACACAGTGATTTGTAAAAAAACAATAAAGACTAGGTATAGATGTCCCCTTATCAAACTTATTTGTACCTCAAGCTGTAGTCTGCTGAGGTCCAAAATGAGGTTCTCAGCTACTCATTGAAATTCGGAAGATCAAAAGGGGCCTTGTTGTAGAAATCGCCATGCCTGATACGGTCATGGTGGGTCTGTTCCGCCTATGATCACTCCCATGATGCTTTGCTCTTATTTCCATTTGGGGGTAGTGCTGTGTGTTCAGATGTTTCTGAAGGATTTTGTGCAGAATCATCACTCCTTTTCAGTGTACGACCCCCGTAATGGCACTTCTGATGTGATGTTTTCATGTCTGCTTTTATGGACAGACTTTTTTTTTTTTTTTTGGTTCACTCTGACTGATGTACAGATTGCAAGTGTGTGTGTGGGTGGAGTCCCAGATGAGTCACATAGCACCCCACTGAGCACTGTGCCATTATCTCTGAGCTCTGTCAGGCCAAAAGTGCCTTTAATGATTTTAGAGGACGATCTTCCCGCTGACCAGCTATCCCTGAGAGCCTCCCAATCCATACAGCGTTACCAGTCGGAATACTGGTGTAACAGCCAGCTCCCCACCTTGCCAGTTCTTTGCCTTGCTTCCGTATCCCAGAATCCTTTGCTGAGTTTGGCTGTGGTGAAGTGACGGAAAGGGGGTCAGAATATGGGGCGGGACGTCAGTTTGATCTGGCGTGGGGACTGAAGCAGGACGACTGCTTCCTCTGAGGATTCATTTGCTTGAGAACCCAACATAGACACAAATGTAATCAGAGCCACACTTGCATTTATTCTGCTTTTTCCTGGTCATTGAAATTAACCACCCCCCGGTTGTCATGGTAATAAGTCTTGGGATGGTCAGGATGGCTTGAGCTCACAGAGATGCTCCCACCCTCCCCCACAGTGTTGTCTGGTGTGAAGTTGTTCTTTTCTGGCACATGTGGAGGGACACTTCACAAGGAGTGCCGGCATAACCCTCGGGTTACGGGTTTGATATGCTGTGCCTTGGACTAAAGGTCTGGGGTAGTTACTGTGTTGGGGGGGGGGGTGGTTCAAGAAGGGCCCTGTTGATGAAAGAGGACAGCAGACGGATTGTTTGGTCCCTCTGGCTTGTTTTGCCTGTTTGATTTTACAGCTGAAGTCAATCTCATAAGTACTGCAGCTTATTGAACGGGGTTTATGCTTCACTGGCAGAGGGAAAGCTGTGGGTGACCCCCCCCCCCCATCTTGGTTGCTATGGCGATGCGATCTTTTCTTTATTGAAGAGTCTTTCTGGTACAGCACATATTTCAGTAACGGGAAATTCTCCCAGAGGATTTAATTAGGGCCACAGTTCTGTGCTTTCTCGCTTTTAATGTGGGACCCGAAACGAATTCGAAGGAATCAGTTCTTCACCTGGGACTCATCTGTCCTCAATTATTGTTTGAATGCATCTTACATGGGGGGGGGGATCGCTGAAGTGTAAGCAGGGAAATGGGATGATATTCTGCAAATTTACTTTGTGCCTCAATTATGCTGAAGTAATATATAATTTGTTGTACATGCAATGTGTTAAGTTAGAAAATGACTGTATAAAGCTAACCAAAGTAGCTCCTCTATGGTGATGTGGGTTGTATTTCATGCTGGCTTTGGCCAAACATTAAACATTAAAGTTTTTGCACACGCTGGCATCTTCTACATTTGCATGTCACCCATTTTATCATTTACTAAATTCACTCAACATTCTTTGCTAACTAATTTACAATACGTTCACAATTTGAGTACCTTTTATTAGCAAGACCAGCAGACCGTAAACCTCCAGTTATAACAGCAGAAAAAATTCAAGTCATCAAGGGACATCAAATACTGCTCTGTTTCTCGGTTAACTAGTGCATCTAAAGATACAGGACAGCCTAGAATTTGACTACACCATCATCACACAACCAGTTAATAGGATGTCAGACATGAACTGTTACATACTCTTTCCATGTTATAAAGGAAATGTGTTTTATTTGAATTATATTTTCATTTATAGTTGTTCACTCAACTTTCCAACGCTTAACCAGAATAAAAAATTTGCAGTTTATGAAATAAATGGAAAAGTGGTAAAAACCTGTGGTCTGCAAAAACTTGACTGGTAGTGTATGTGTTGGTAGTTTTATCTTCTGCACAAGGTCTACTTCTAGAAGTTTCAGACCTCAGTGAAAAGTCCCCCTGATGTGGTGATGGTGGGTCTGTCCCACCCACTATCACTCCCATCATGCTTTGCTGCTATTTCCTTCCGAATGTAGTGCAGCAGTCCAGTGCCATGATAACGACTCCTGTGTGTTTTTTAGATGTCTCTGAAGTATGTTGTGCAGGCTCTTCCCTCCAGCATTTCTGTACTATAATAGCTTTGATGACGATCTGGTTTCACACCCTCCCCAGTCCGACCTTTAAGGTGTGACTCCAGCTTAAGACCCCTTCCTGGTCCTCACTGTCAGGCCGTCACGCAGGGCACAACTCCGGCGGAGCTTCTTATGACAGGTTCTCCAGTTTCATCTTGCGAGATTTTCCACTGGCACTCTGGTTCCCGGCTCGGCCCTCTGCTTGAGCTGCCTTGCTAATCCAAAAAAATAAATAAAATCTACTTAATTTTTTTTTACATGAAACTGATGCACAAGTCAAGTAGGTGGAGGTTTCTGTTTTTGTGTTATAACCATCAACGGAAGAGTTGAATAATCTAGATTTCACAATTTTTAAAATTTACTGGAATGTGTGGGAGGGGAATGGCTTAAAAATGCTAGCTGGAGTGTAAACAATACGGCCTTATTTATGGCCAGGGATCTGGCGGTATCTGCTGGAAATCGGCATTGTTTGTGTTTAATAGCTGTTAGTTGACATGCGTGTTGCTGAATTGCAGGGCGGGGTACAGGAGGCAGACGGACCCCTATGTCATAGTCTTAGGATGGCAAGTGAAGGCTCCAGCATCCCAAGCCCTGTGGTCCGTCAGATCGACAAGCAGTTCCTGATCTGCAGCATATGCCTGGATCGCTACGACAACCCCAAAGTTCTCCCGTGTCTCCATACCTTCTGTGAGAGGTGAGGGTCACGCGTCACCTGGAGCAGGAAGCCCATGCCGAGTCAGTCTGTGTGGTCACCGTTCTCATTGGCTGATGCTTTTTAAAAAAAAATAATAATAATAATAAATCCTGATCTGTGCACAGCAGGAACGGTGTAGCTAACTGTGTAACTTTGTGATGTTCTTCCAGGACACAGCTAGCTCCTGTCTGGTGTTTCGGTGAGAAATGAACCACGTGGGGTGGGGGGGGGAGCTGGGAATGGGGGGTTCCAGAGCTGTGAACTTGTAGCGCTTTTCCACTGCCACCAAGAACCGTGCTGTACTGCAAACTGACAGTTTTTCATTGTATTATGCGTGTCATACCTGCGCTATCATGGCCCTGTTTACTGGCAGGGCCAAAAGCGTGACTAAACTGACCTGGTTGCGTCACCACCATCTGATTGGTTGAAATGCATGGAGATACCGGTGTTCTGTGCATGGATTATCTGAAGGAAAAAGGATATATTGTGTCAATATAT
Source organism: Gnathonemus echidnorhynchus (assembly GCA_026776725.1). Lineage (NCBI taxonomy): Eukaryota > Metazoa > Chordata > Actinopteri > Osteoglossiformes > Mormyridae > Gnathonemus > Gnathonemus echidnorhynchus. The sequence goes on from JAODJU010000085.1 coordinate 2,354,803, forward strand.
TATTCATTATTAGTAGTATTGCACATTGCAATGTATTTATGCATTCCCGATAACTTGGAACTTGAAAATTTCCAACCTCCCACTTTTAATAAAGTACCAGATGTATATAGTGGATTTGTAATGCAAATTTATGCAAGTGACTGCTAATTCCAATAGCATTCGATGCTACCATTACACGGCAATCCTCACAGACATGGTAGTAGAAAGTAGCACCCTTTTGCAGTGGAAAACCAAAGCAAGCAGGAACCGTGCTGTTACTAGGCTCTCTTCACGATACGGCTCGGTTCTTGGTGGCAGTGGAAAAGCGCCCTAGGTTGCCCATGGCAATCTTTGCTCTGTGGTTCCTCTGTGTGAGGCGTCTCCAGTGCCGGTCAATCCTATAGGTGACATCGGCAGCCGCCTAGGGCGTCATCTACTGGGAGGGTGCAGACTTGGCAAACCACTGGCCAGATGGGCATCTCTAGGTCTTTTGTGAGAGAGAGCTGTAGGCCAGAGTATTATAGAGTAACTGTTCTTAAAAAGTATCAGTAGACTTATTTAATGTCATAGTCTTTGTGAGTGGTTGATTTTTCTGGTTAACTGTTGGACTGTTGTTATTTACTTCAAGATGGATCTTGAATTTTAAAACTTTGCATTTGTTTTTACTGCTTTAAGATGTTTCATTTAGTTATTTTTGGTGAGTGTGAATGCTACAGGATTTAGTCTTCCTGAACCATATTCCAGAATAACACAGGCCTGGGGATGTGTCTCTGAGTGATGGACAGCACTGCTCCTCCCCTTGCTCTGCCTCCAGGTGCCTCCAGAACTACATTCCCGCTCACAGCCTGACGTTGTCCTGCCCCGTGTGCCGCCAGACGTCCATCCTGCCCGAGAAGGGCGTGTCCGCCCTGCAGAGCAACTTCTTCATCACCAACTTGATGGATGTCCTGAGGAAGTCCCCTGACAGTGGCAGTGAGGACTGCGCGGTGCAGGAGACTGTCGCTGCCGTGGCGACGGGACAACCTTTGTCCTGCCCCAACCACGGGAACAATGTAATACGCCTTCCCAATCTTTAGGCACTTATACTGAAGTTCCGGAGCCTGGTCCCGGTTTACAAGTCCCTGGGCTGTCTTGATCTGGAACTTTTGTAGCTCCCGGACACTTTTCGCTTTCACGCTGCACAGCAGGGACTGGGACCTTTATGCTAAATAAACATGAGGGACAATGGAAAAAGTTTGTAGGTTAAACTTCACACACAGTTTCATATGAAAATACACTGCCCCGCCAAAACAGTGGAGGATAAATAAGCTGTTTTGTTAGGTATTGGGGGGATCGATTGTGATCAAAACGGGACACATCCTTTAATTTATATTTTACTTGTATGCCCAACAACATGTTCATGATTGCTAGCAGATCGATCTTTTGTTTTCCACAGAATGAGTAGCAATGTAACATTATCCAACTAATAAGTGCTGGCAAGTTTCAATGCCAAGTTTCACCGCCACCACCAGCAATATTAGACAAAAGTATATTGGTTAGCGATTGAATTGTCCAATTCAGAAATATGGAGATGCAAACAAAAAAGGTATTAATTGATGCGTTAAATGTATTTGGGGTACAAAATGAATTCCATCTACTCCAATTTCTGCTCCGCTAAATCTTTTTCCTGCACTTAGGTGGAACTTCCAGGTTGGCGCCAGTGCTTGTGTTCAACCAGTTAGCAAGCTGCCGCTATAAGCTCCTCCCCAGTAGTTTGTGTTCGAACGAAAAGTACCTAGTACCTCCCAGGAACTAGAATCGGGCCGAGTTCCTGTGGTGTGAACACGACAAAAGGTTCTGTTGGTTTCTTTTTTTTTTGTGAGCAACCATTGGATATAAGGTAGTGAGGGGCAGGACATTTTACGTGTATTTCTAAAGTTGCTTGTTGGATGGTGTCAGTGTAGAGGCCTGGATATGTTGACTTTTTTTTTTTTTTTTTTTTTTTTTAAGCATCGCCATGTATTTTTAGCCATTTTTTTTTGTTGCCATGGCAACCAAGTCCCACTGCATCCACTTGAAATACTACTAGACCCATTAATATGGTGTGTGTGTGTGTGTGTGTGTGTGTGTGTGTGTGTGTGTGTATATCCAGATGATACTTTATGGGCACATTCCAGAGTAATTTTCTTGTGGCATTTTGTGTGCTTTTTGTTGACTATGAAAGGGTTTAGTGTTGTTCTCTTGAGTTTGAGTGTGTTGTGGCACTCGCCAGGTGATGGAGTTCTACTGCCCGCCATGCGAGACAGCCATGTGCGAAGAGTGCACCAGCGGGGAGCACGCCGAACACCCCACCGTCCCGCTGAAGGACGTGGTGGAGCAGCACAAGGCTTCGCTGCAGGACCAGCTGGACGCCGTCAAAAGCAGGTGTGGCCCCTCACCCCACTCCAGATGTTTCTTGCCTTCCTGGTTGCTAAGCAATGATTAGTCAGGTTTTTGCATCAACATCCAGGGCAGGGAATCTCAAAAATCATATTTAAGAGGGGGTGGGCACACTTTTCTAGACTTCAGTGTTCATTATACTGACAAGTAAAATAATTGGTGCACAAGGTGAATCTTCTTTATACTATGTCATATTGTAGTATGTACAGTAAGACTTACAGGGGAAGCGGTGTGTGGCTCAAGGATTTGGGATGCTTTGCCTGGGATTGAAAGGTCGCTGGTTCGAATCCCAGACTTGGCAGAGTGATGTCACCATTGGGCTCCCGGGACTGGTTGATCCTGGTATGTTGCTTTGGATAAAAGGGTCTAATATCATTTGTAATATAATGGAAGCAAAACCTACAGACACATGGAAATAATTGGCTTTAAAATATCCCATATGGAGCTTGTTTTAATTTCCAATAAGCTGAAGTGCAAGTTGAGGTTTTCACCATTAGAGGCCGCATAGGTTCGTGTAGCAGCAGAGTAGACTGGGGCGCGATGCCTTGCGTTGAGCTTTGACATTCGCCTCAGCGCTGTGGTATGCTGCTGACTGCCATTACTCCTGTGCCGGTGACAGGGAGGCGAAGGAGGAGCGGGATTCGCTGAGGCGGATGTCGCCTGGCGTTGCGGCATCGACTCCCCGCTTTCAGCACTGACATCACTGATATAATTAGCCGAGCGGTTGTGACACGGCATCCGTCTGTAGGTGTTAAAAGGATCGGCGGTGTGGATTGCACTGCCTCCTTCACACGCTAACACATAGGGCAATGTGATAGTTTATGGCGACTTATTTTTTTTTTGTTGTAACTCAACCATGTAAATAAAGCCGATCGGATAACTTGTTCCCATATTTACGGTGTCCTAACCTGCTGAGCTCCCCCCCCATCACACACACACTCTCTCTCTGTCTCTTTCTCTCTCTCTCTGTCTCTCTCTCGCTCGCTCACACACGCAGTCCATGCCAGTGATGGGGAACCAGTGTCCGTTGATTTGTACAGTGTGAAAGGACAGATGTACCGGCAAGCAAGATTAGGTTGAGGTTAACCACGTACTCTCTAACCGACGCCCCCTCCCCAACAACCCACAGGCTGCCCGAGATCGACCTGGCCCTGCAGGTCATCTCCGAGATCCTGCAGCAGCTGACCAACCAGAAGTCCGCCATCGAAGAGGACATCCACTCCACCTTCGACGAACTACAGAAGACACTCAATGTCCGGAAGAGCGTGCTGCTCATGGAGTTGGAGGTCACCTATGGGCTCAAGCAGAAGGTCAGGGGTGTGCGTGCGTGTGGTTGTGAGGCTTTGTTTAATTGCTGTTGAGACCTGGAGGCAAAATCAGCCATTTGCACAGAGGTTTTCAGAACAACAAGAGCTGGCTCGTATCCCTGCACCGCCTCCTAATCAATGTCCCAGTTGGAGCTAGTTGCTCCATCTCTCTCCAGGCCTGGAACAAGGTGGGCAGACAGATTGATCATGGATGTGAACAGTAGGGTTTCTTGTATATGTCATGCTGTAGGTCCTGCCGATTCTGTCATAATTGACTGTCTCTGATTTGCGTGCTGTAGGCAGAGGTGGATAATTCTTTATACTGAGCTGGTTGGTTAAAACAAAATCTTTGTCTGGATTTGAACCTTCTGAAGCTTGGTTTTCCTCCTCTGGTTGTAGGTGCTGCAGGCCCAGTTGGACACCCTGCTGGAGGGCCAGGAGAGCATCAACAGCAGCTGCAACTTCACCGAGCAGGCGCTGAGCCAGGGCTCAGAGGCCGAGGTGTTGCTGGTCAAGAAGCAGATGAGCGAGCGTCTGGGCGAGCTGGCCAGCCTGGAGTTCCCCCTGCAGCCCGAGGAGAACGACCAGCTAGACTTCCTCATTGAGACCGAGGGCCTCAAGAAGTCCATCCACAACCTGGGCACCATAATCACCACCAATGCCGTCGCCTTCGAGACGGTGGCCTCGGGGGAGGGGCTGCGGCAGTGCATTGTGGGTCACCCCACCTCCATCACCATCACCACTAAGGACAAGGACGGGGAGTTGTGCAAGACGGGCAACGCCATTTTGACGGCTGAGATCTGCACCCCCGACGGAAGCCTGGCAGACGGGGAGATCCTGGACAATAAGAACGGTACTTACGAGTACATCTACACAGTACCCAGAGAGGGCAACTTCACCCTCTCCCTGCGTCTCTACGACCAGCACATCAAGGGCAGCCCCTTCAAGGTGAAGGTGACCAAGTCTGCCAACGTCTCGCCTGTCACCAATAGCAACAAGAAGCGGCTCAAGTCTCCTGGAAGCAGCCACGTCAAGCAGAGGGCTATCAGACGGCCAGACAGCATGTACAGCACCAGCAAGAGGAAGGAGAATCCTATCGAGGATGACCTGATATTCCGAATCGGTGAGTCTCGGAGGTGCCGCATCACATGGGATACAATGGATAGGTTGTGCCAACTGATGCTGGTAGTCAAGAGCAGTGTTTCTCAATCCAGTCCTCAGGGACCCCCAGACAGTGTGCATTTTTGTGTGGGAACTGGAAGGGAGCAAAGACGTGGACCCTCTGGGGGGGTCCTTCAGAACTGACTTGAGAAATACTGGTCTACCAACTCATCCAGAACCAAAAATGTTCAGTGTTGTCTCAGTCGTTGAGAAAATGCACCTAAAATCTTTTATTTATAATATTAGTAAATTTTAACATTACTTGGATGGAATGTATTTCAATAGTCCTTTAAATGACTGAACTTCTTTCTGTATTTCTGTTATCCTACTTCTTGTAACCATTGTTAAACAAAGATCACCCCTCTGTCATCCCTATAAGGAGGACAACCCCTGTCACTGAAGGTTCATGTTTAATTATTGTATTGTGACCTCGCACTCCAGTGCTGGGTGGCCAGTGCTCACCTTGACTCTGTCCATGTGAGGTTTCCTGGTTCTCCCTGCGTTTCATGTTGGTTTCATCCTTATTTTCTGGATTTCTTTCACTGCATCAGACAACTAGGTTAAGCAGTGTTGTAGCTTCTGGACCTGAAATGTGTCTGCCTACAAATCCAGATTTTGTTTTCTACCATCCAGTTGAGTATAAAGAGTCACAGTTACAGAGAACTCAACTGGTTGGTAGAAACAAAATCTTGGTCTGGATTTTATTTTATACTTTCTGGACCTGAAATGCCCAACACAGAGGTTAAGTGAATTGATGTGTCCGGCTGTAGTCCATATGTTTGTGTGTACATATCCTGAGAAGGATTGGCTCGTCTTTTGCCTTGTATTGTATACTTCCATGTTCACCGTAACACTGGACTGGATAAGTAGTCTGAAAATGGATGGGTAGATGAGTAAATATTAGTCACCTGATGGGCTCGTCCAACCTGTGAGCATTCGCTGCTTTAACTGGGTCAAGATTAGTGTAGTCAGACAATGGCATTAGTGCACCCATGTGTCCTTCTGGTATAGAACATTAAGTGGGGAACATTGATCCCTGAAGTAGAAGAGTGTGACGGGCAAGTCTCTAACATTTACACTGGTCCCTTTAAATAAGCATGTCCCTTTAAATACTCATTGACTGAAAATGTCAGGAAGGGCTCTGTTGTTCCACTTGCTCGTTCAGTGGTGCTTGCTGTTTGCCTTTCAGGTACGAAGGGAAGGAACAAGGGGGAGTTCACCAATGTTCAGGGTGTGGCAGCCTCTTCGGTCGGAAAGATATTAATAGCAGACAGCAACAACCAGTGTATCCAGGTAAGGGAATGATATCTGTACTGATGGCGAGTGCACAGCAGAGAGCATTTTTGTCTACAAGCCAAACCTTCTCTCCCATGAGAGTTTTGTCAGCGATGTCAACGTGAAGCATAAAAATGCATCACCCTTGCTAAGATTCACATTTGGTTTCAATCTGGTATATGGTGTTTCGTCCTTACAAACTCACTGCTTGCTCCATTGCTGATGTCCACTTGACGGCCCCACTGTGATGCCACTAGCTGCAAGGTCTCGCGTGGTCCTCTCTGATGTTCTAGCAGAGCGATGGGAAGTAGATTATGCTGGAATGCCGTCGGCGTTCTGCGATTTCCTGACGTAAAACGTATTCCGAGATCTAATCAAAATGTCCTCGCTTGAAGGAGGCGGATGGGCTCCCAGTTTAAGGCTTGTACTACAGCTTGTTCAGATCCTGATATAAGATTGTGTAATTGGTGTGTTTGTTCCATTTAGAATGGGAGGACTGAGGCTGGGTGCGGGGAAATGTCAAGAATTATCTCCAAGTCACTGTTGGAGGATGGCTCTCTACAACAGAGCAGCTCAGTAGTGCTTTATGGGAAGACTCGAGCCTAATGCCAGTACCAGAATATACCAGAGTGTGTTCACAACAAAGTGTGACAGAATATTAATAATCCTATTATTCAGGTATAGCTGTGTCTATGGTGGGAAAAGCTATATTATTTATATTCAAATAAGTAAGCTTGAAGATTGAGAATAACAATTGAGTTGACCATAACGATTTCAGTCATTGAATTTTAAATACCATATTAAGACCTATCTTTGCCTATGGACAGATATTCTCCAATGAGGGGCTGTTTAGGAGTCGGTTTGGGGTAAGAGGGCGGTCTCCCGGGCAACTGCAGCGGCCAACCGGTGTGGCGGTCCATCCCAATGGCGACATCATCATCGCTGACTACGACAACAAATGGGTCAGCATCTTCTCAGGCGACGGGAAGTTCAAGGTAAGCTTGTCCACTGTGGCATGATGCAGTTATAGAGCCACATCGATTGAAACCTTTCCAACTTTTCGCTTTTAACCGACAGTCCAAGATCGGCTCGGGCAAGCTCATGGGACCCAAAGGGGTGTCGGTGGACCGGAACGGGCACATTATCGTGGTAGACAACAAGGCCTGCTGTGTCTTCATCTTCCAGCCCAACGGCAAGATTGTCACCAAGTTTGGTAACCGTGGAAATGGAGACAGGCAATTTGCAGGTACACTTGTTGGTAATGTGTAAACCCATTTATGTCTCTTTTTGTAATGGTCTGCATGCCAGGCTTGAGCAGCATGGTCAAGTCAACCCAATTCTTGCCCCATGACCTTCCACTAGGTGGCGCCCTGATTCTTCATCAATATATGAATGTGCATGTGTTTCCTGTACAATGAGATGTTTTCTTGCCATGTTCAAGCTGGCTTCCACTTGCTAGTTGAGAGAGATGAGATCTATTTGAGAGGTCATAAATGTGCTCTAGTATATAGTATAAAAAGTATTGACAAAAGGGATCAGATTTTAGTACAAGAAATGGGTACATTTACTGGCAGAATCAGTTGCGCTGTATATACACGTAAAAAAAAGTTAAGCACCCAGAAGTAATGGTCCGATTTCGATGTAATTTGGTGCACGTGCAGACCAGCGATGGGTATGTAAATCATTTGATTTGCAAGGAGCTGGCACGTCTAGTCACCAGAGGATGCCTCGTAGACGCATTAGACAGCATGACCAGCACTTGACAGAGTTTGATAGGGGTCACATTGTGGGTTTGCATGAGGCTGGGTGGTCATATTGTGCAATTGCCCACCATGTGGGGCATGCAGATGTCACAGTCAGCCGATGTTGGAACCAATGGGCACGTGAGGGCACCCACACATGTCATGAAGGTTCCGGTCGCCCAAGACAGACCACACCAAGGGAGGATCGTCGTATTGTGTGCCAAGCATTACAGAACCCCATGAAATCTGCGTCTGTCATCCAGACACAGGTATTAGACTCTCTACAACAGCCTGTGTCATCCTGCACCGTGTCTCGACAACTGGCATCAGCCGGACTACAGGTTCACCGTCCCATGCGTAGGCTGCCATTAACACCAGCGCAGAAACGGCTGTGTTTGGAGTGGTGCCGTAATCGGGAGGCATGGACTGATGACGATGGTGTCGTACATGTCCAGCGATGAATCTCGGTTCTGCATTACCCCGGATGACTGTAATGTGCACGTATGGCGGCACCGAGGGGAGAAGACCAATGTTGTGGAGACATTGTGGTATGGTTTTTCAACAAGACAATGTCCCTCCACACATGGCACGTGTGTCTGGACTGCCTGCGTCGTGTTGAGGTCCTCGTGTGACCAGCCAGGTCCCCTAGTCTTTCCCCAGTTGAACATGTGGGATCAGCTTGGATGTCAACTCAGACCCAGTGCCAGTCTGCAGGATCTCGAGGGCCAGTTACAACAGCTGTGGGCCGACTTGCCACAGGAGAGGATATAACAGCTGTACGACTCCCTTCCACATTGTATCACCGCATGTATCCAGGCCTGGGGGGGTGGGGGGGTGCCACACCCTACTGACCTGGGACCAGCAGTGTGCCCATACTGCCCACTCTGTTGTCCATTTGATATGATGATATAATCATTGTGATACAGTCACATGACCTTTCACCACATGCAGATTCATTTCCACCACTCTGTCTGGGTGCTTAACTTTTTTTTTTGTCACTGGGTGTATATTAGGTCACATGTGGTCTTGCAAAAATAAAAAGGTCTTCATCAAATTCACTTAAATTTTTAACCTGCTTTTTTGTAGGTCCTCACTTTGCAGCTGTCAACAATAATAATGAAATAATTGTGACTGATTTCCATAACCATTCTGTGAAGGTAAGGATATTTCTATAGAAATTGATTTGCTGTAAATGAGGTCTGAGATTTTTAATGGAAATGCATAATTGATAGTCGTGTGTATCTGATAAGAATTGTATTGCATTTTCTGTCTTATTGACACGCACAGGTTTTCAACTCTGAGGGGGAGTTTCTACTGAAGTTTGGGTCCAACGGTGAGGGGAACGGCCAGTTCAATGCCCCCACCGGTGTAGCAGTGGACGTCAACGGCAACATCATCGTGGCAGATTGGGGCAACAGCCGAATTCAGGTGTCCCTCATAATCTTGATTTTTTACCCGTGTTGTCTGTAATATTACCAGTCATTCGAGATCTTATTTTGGATGATAACTACAGCATTTACAGTGGCATTTTACTTATTTAGCAGGAACTTTTTATCCAAAGTGACATGTGTTTCTTGAGAAAGTAGGGTCAGACAGTCCTAACCGCCCCCCCCCCCAACCCCAAGTAGTGTAGAAAACATTTACAGCTCTGCAAAAATTTGTAAATTACATTTATTTATTGTACACTTTCGTTCAAACCACGCGCAACTGAGAAGGTGGGGTCAGCCAGTACCTGGTGCATTTGGGTGTTAAGGGCCCAATGGTGACATCACCCTTCCAACCATGGGATATGAACCAATAACCACCTGATGACAGGCACAGTGTCCTAGCATAGTTAGCCACACACCGCCCCTCATTTATTAATACAATGATTTACTGTGATTGGAATTGAAGTTCCTTGTTCATGCGTGACCTTGTCCACTGATGCAGGTCTTTGATGGCAGCGGGTCCTTCCTGTCCTACATCAACACGTCGGCGGATCCTCTTTACGGCCCGCAGGGCCTGGCTCTCACTTCAGACGGCCATGTTGTAGTCGCGGATTCCGGGAACCACTGCTTCAAAGTTTACCGCTACCTTCAGTGACCTGCTTCCCCCATCCCCTGCCCGCAGACCCGTGACATACCCGTCACGCCTCACTGTCACCATGCCACATTCGATCCCTGTCGTCCTCGTGGATTCGTGTCATCTCTCTCCAGCTCTGCTGGCTGATGACCTTTCACCTCTGACCCCCCCCAGCACTCCCACGCTGAGGCAGTCTAATGCTGCCCAGACTTTTTTTTTTTTTTCTCCCATGGAGCAGAAAGATGATGTCTTGTTTATCGATGATTATTTAAGTGTTCCTTTTCCTGAGTTTATTTATTGAGCCGGCCATGTAAAATACATCATTTTATGTGAAACTAAAAACGAAGCACTTGATGCAATAGCTTTGGTCTAGCGTTACCCTTTTGAAAACTGTGGGTAAGGAAAATGGATATGATTGGTAAGTGTGGCACTTCTTGAGGAATATATTTTGTTCATGACTAGTTTTCTAAAAAAGTATATTTTTGAAATTTAAAATGCCATCCTATTGAGGGAGCCCCCTGTGATGGGCTCTTGCCCCCCCCTCATTACCATGACAGGGATAAACAGTTAGAATATGGATGGATGTAAGGGATTTAAAATTCATTTTGCTTAATGATTCACATGCATGACATGTAAACACTATGCAGATCAGGCAATAAGTTTCAGTTGCGTACTTCAGTTTCTGGTAAAATGCTCTTACTTCCTTTAGGAAGAAGGAGAAATGTAGTTCCGTAAATGTTCATAATCGGCAAAAGTATTTATCTGTGAACTAAAGATGTTGGATGCCTCAGTGTAGTTTTTGCTTGTACTTGGATTGACGTACATTTTGTCCAGTCAGGAAACATTCCCTCAGTTTCCATGGGAAGGTGTGTGTGTGTGTGTCGGTTGGGGGAGAGTGCAGTTGCTTCACGAAGTGTCTTCTGCTCTGTAACTGCCCATCTGTCTACCGTGAAGCTAGATGTATACGTTTTTCAAAGTACTTGCCGCTCTGCACACAATAACTGATTATCATGCTTGGCGTTGTCTAGTTAGATTTGTTTTCTACAGCTTGTCGTAGGATTTTATTTCTAACAACACAATCAATGAATCTTGGCATTGCTTGCAAAAGCAGCTCAACATATATTGTGGTATTCAAGGCCCCATTGACGTTTTTCTGCTTGCCGATATGTTTGCACAGGATACAGATTTTTGTACTGTAAGCCTTGCAGAACTATTGTAGAACTGTGTGGCGTGATTCCTTTGTAGTGAAATTATCCAAGTTGTAAGTAAACTGGGGCAAATCGGTTTTATTTTTCATGTCAGCTTGAAGAGACTTTTATAAAATGATCTGGGCGATTCGGTGATGTCCGTGCTGACTCGTATCATGTTGATTTCCTGCCTAACAAAATACCCACATTTCAGTGACTGAACGGCACTTAGTCCAAATATTAGTATGAAAGAGCACAAGGCATTGATGAGTGAATCGTGGCATTAAACGATCCATGAAACTCTAAACCCACTGTGTTTACTTATTTGAAAATGTCAGTCTCAAAAGGGATTTTCTTTCATGTAAAATTCATCTTTATTTACAAATGAATTACTGCTTTTTTATTATGATTAAAGCAATGCATTTTTTCCATGTTTAATGTCCCTAATGCCAAAAAAGTTGAAAAAGTTACCCAGGGATGATTTGTTTTGAATTAATTTTGAATGCAGTTTTGTTCTGTAGAGGGAATATTTTGTAATGAATGTTGTACAAAGGCTTGGGATTGTTTAATTGTTCTATAATATTAGAAACGCCTCAAACGTCAGGATCACTTGTGCATTTTTTCCCCATTTATATTTCCAAATGTCCAGTATTGTTATGTATGTAAAGGGGAGAAAGTCAGCCTTTAAATGTATGTATTCCATAATGCTTTTGTACTGACACAGGAAGCACTGAGAATTAACCGAGTTGTGGTGTTTCTTGTCCCAAATATGCTTGCTGTGTATAAAAACATTGCTTGTGCCCATTTAAGCATTACTTTCATTTCGATTTAGCCACTTGTCTGTGCGGCATATAAATAAAATATTGCATTCTTTGGAAAAACAAGTTTCTTTTGCTTCATTTTTAATCGACTGTGCTGATAACGGGTCGCGTGGCCTTTCGATATTTCAATACTGCACGTTAAAACATGGCTGTATCGTCACAAGTTGATTACTACGCAGTCTGCGTGCCATCGCCGTCGGCCGCCAGGGGGCGGTAGAAGTCCCTTCCGACGTTAGCCCCGCCCGCTACGCAGCCTTTTAGATCGCGGGAAAAATCAACGTGTCTGGCGGAAGAGCTGATTTGGAAAACGCACGTTTGTGGGAAGTTTAATGTACTGGCATTATGGTAAGACAAATTTTTATTTGCACTATTTAATGAACGCGGTATGGTTCTGCCTGTCCGAGCAGAGGGACTTAGTTCTTGCGACGATCTGAGGGACAGATCAATGCATTTCTCCAAGTAGCCAGTGAGTTAGCACTGGCTGGGGCGGATTCTCCAAGGCACGAGTGAAATGGTTGTTAATATGCGCTTAATGATACTGACCTGCTTTCTGCGGGGTATTTGCGTTTCTTTGACAGTCCAAGAAGAAGGGCTTGAGTCTGGAAGAGAAGCGGAGCCGGATGATGGAGATTTTCTTCGAGACTGTGAGCACCTGGGGGGCTTGATCTGCTGCATGAATTGATCCTAACTTCAATTGGTTGTGGGAAACACTAAGGGCTCAGGCAGGAAGTATAAATGGCAATTCTGGGCAAAGCACAAAAGCCCACTTAACAACGTTTTCTGGTGGAAAAGTAACGTGAGCTGTATAACGAAGGACATTTTGGTACTTAAGCAAACTCATCAAATACCTGTTAATCTGCTTTTCTTTCTCAGGATATGTTTTGCCTATTATTAGTAGTGCATAGGACATGATCCCTTAATGTTACGTTTGGAGTTTAATTAAAAGCAGGGTTTTTTTCTCTGACATCTTCTTTTCTGAGTAAATTACATGCATATATAGAGGGTTTAGCGGAAGAACCGTAATTGCTAGATTTGTTGCTAAATTTAACAAGACATCTCGGCGGTTTCTTTGCCATTTTAATTTTCCATATTTAAAACAGGTGTTATGCCGAAAAAGGCATCCCTGCCGAAAAAGGCATGCCTGTCTCTAAATGACCGACTGGTCGCTGATCTGAAACGAGTTGAGCTACTTTGTGGAGTTAGGCTATCGTAGTGCTAATCAATAGCCCCCCAAAACCCGTAAAACTCTAACCCTAACCCCCAAAAAATCCAAAAAACCTCTAAAACCCTAACCCCCCAAACCCCCCTAAAACCCTAACCCCCAAAACACCCCTAAAACCCTAACCCTAACCCCTAAAAAGCCCCTAACCCCCAAAAAAACCTTAAAAGCTCAACTCGTCAGAACACCAGCATGCATTCTAAGGCAGGGATGCCTTTTTCGGCATAACAGCTGCTCTACCACGACCCTAACATAACTCCCTGGTTATATTAACGACATTCCAGATAAGAACCCATTATATTTTTCTTCTTTTCTATAATCCTCTTCCATTAACATCGATCTACCTTATACATGTTAATTAGCGAATTTAATGTTATGTCATAACATAACAAATACATTACCATCAGTCTCCGTAGCGCTACAGTGCTAATAATGTTTTAGTTTCCTTGTCTTTCACTTATACCCTTACCCGCGTGCCCCTTTGTATGTCTTTTTCACTTCTCCCTGCTTTCACTGCACCGATCACCTGCATTAAATTTCTACACCCTCGATCTGTACACATCTGCACGGCACGACCATGTTAATATGTACTCAACATCACCACAACCACTCCGACCTTATAGTGCACACAGACATATAGGATACATTCACACACAAGCGCTCACACGCTCGCTCATATCTCACTCATATGCACGTGCAATATTAGCAACACACACCCGTCTATGGGCACACTAAGGTTTGTCTCATGGAATGTGCATGGAGCTGGCTCCAGAGAGAAGAGGTTAAAAATATTT
>JAODJU010000085.1:2386802-2397903 GCA_026776725.1 Gnathonemus echidnorhynchus
GGGGGGGGGGGGGGGGGGGGGGGGGGAAGCTGGCAGGAACGAGAGGGAAATGGGAGTCAAACTCCCCGACCACAGCTGAGCTTGAGCAACCCATGTCATACCAGCTCTTAAAGGGCCAGCTGGTGGTGGTGGGGGGGGGGGGTGATGTACTGGCCCCACGCATGTCGCAGTTTTCTGACCCTGGGTAACCCCTCCCCCCCTCCTTGGGGGGTGTCTGGCGAGGGCAATGTCGCGGCCTGTTGCCTCATACCCGTGATTAAACTCCCGTCGTGTTTGCAGGAGCACTGACCTGAGGTCAGGGCTTCTTCGGGTTCTTCAGTTGGAGTAAAGCTCTCCGTAAACCCATTTGCCCATATTTCTATTCATGGGTCCTTTTATTTTTGAGGCCAGGTTAAACAGGCCCTTAACCTTTGACCCCAGTGCACCAGCACCATCACCGCATTGAGCCGCGATGCCGTCATAGTGGGTCTCAGCCACTTTAAGAGCTTGATTCAGGGTGAGAGCTACACGTTCAGTCTGCTTTTGTTATATAATAACTAATGAACAGATGACCCGTCCCCCCACTGCAATGGGAGGTTTCGGTTTTCAGAGGTATGATGTAAGAGAGCTCGCCCCCTGTGGTCACACCTTGAAATGGCGAGATATTTTTATGTCGTAATAAGGACTTGTGTTTGTTGACACCGTGTCCCTGTAGCGTGTGATTTTCATTGTGTCACTTTCTTTATTGAGAAATGACAGCTCAGCGTGCATTAAAATGACCCATAGGATGCAATCGGGGAAGTGTGTGTGTGTGTGTGTGTGCGTGCACGCGCGCACGTTTGTATTTGAGAATTCTGAATTGTCACTGTGTTTATGCTTCCAGGCACGCAGGATAAAAGCATGCTGATTTTCGGGCCCAAATGAGCCTTTTCCTGCCCGGGGAAACGTGTGCGTGTGTGAGATTAGTGCTGAAGCATGAGGAAGTGATGTCACAAAGAGGAAGTGCCGTGTGGGGCCTCTCGCTGTGAACCTGCGGAGGAAAAAAATTACTACGAATGCCTACTTTGTGTCCTAGAGATTGTGACAGATGTCGGACATTCCCAATGAAACTTCTGGAGCTGAAGTAAAAATGCGTATTTTGGATAAATGAAAATACTTCATAAATTTGTAATATTAATATGAATAAACCTTCTGCATTTTTTTTCCCCACACTGAGGCCTTGCAATGTGTTCTGCACTGTAAGCAGAGTGTGGTTAAACTCCCAGAGGCAGAAGTTAAATTCATCAGACCGAATGTGAGTTTTTTTTTTTTTTTTTTGAATTTATTATTATTTTTTCTTCTCCTCGTCCTTGTGGTACATGTGAATAAAGCCGGCACTGTCACTGCGGTCGCTCTTCACAAATGAGATGAAATCAGCCATCTCAGAGGAGCAGACCATAGAGTGTGCATAGGGTTCGTTCCCCCCTCCCCGAAATCACACATAACCAGTGCCATACAGCGCCCCCTAGAGTGCCATACTGTTGGAGCAAAGAAAATGATTTTAAATCCCAGATAAGGTTTTTTTTTTATCTTCCAGGGGTAAAACACTTGAATCTGAAACATTTAATTGTGTGTGTTTGTGATATAATTATCTATATAACATTTTACTTATTTAGTCATTTGCACTTATTTAGCTTTTATCCAAAGCGACGTAAACTTGAGAAGGGCAGTCCACCAGTCCCTGTAGAAATTGAGGGTTAAGGGGTTTTATAATATTATAAAAAGTTCTTCAGGAAAAGTTGTTAGAACGGTGTCGTGTCAGTCATTCCCTGCAGTTCCTGAGGTAGGCTGAGGCTGCATTGTTGTGGTCATGTGACAAAGTGCCGAAGGACACCGATTGGCCCTGTGTGTTTGTGTCGTGTTTATAATGATGATGATGATGATAAGTAAATGAACGCTGCCCAGTTGTTCTCAGAAGTCTGCGGTTCTGAGTGACCAGATGGGCATAATCCCGGCGTCTCCGTGTGACGGCTGCCTGTCCCCGAACGCGGCGTGTACCACTGCCAGGGAAAGGCTCGGCGTGCTAATTTTCACACCTCCTGCTGTGTTACGCCTACGTCTCACTCCAGACTCACTCAGCCAGCCAGTGCTCTTACTCAGAGTACTGCGAATAGCATAGCCTCTGCAGGGCCTCGCCTCTCTTGGGTCCCCCCGCCCCCAGCAGTGCATTGTGGGATATGTGAGCAGTTCTTGGTTACTTCAGCCTATCGCCTCCCCTCCTGCTACATTCCGGCTTGTTCTGCGCCGATGGTTGTCATGCTGTGCTAAGCATGCTAACGTGCTAATGCCGGTTCTTCCATCTCGCGTCACTAGTCGACTGACTCATGCCCCATCTCCTGGTTGCATCTGTTGTCCCTTCCTTTGTTTCCCAACGTCTGGTTTCCCAGTGTTGAGTAAGTTCTTATTTGAAATGGAATCATGTTGAGTCCTCCGAAGCAGTTGGGGGTGCCGGTCCGGTGATCTTTGTGTTTCTGGGTTTACGCCGTCCTCCACTCAGGTTTGATGTGATGTTGACAGTCTCACCGTAAAAATTAGCCCTACCTTGCAACTTGGGAACTGATTCATGATGATGTAAAAAAAATTTGAGGACTTGGAATACAATGTGTGGTCTCCGCTACTGTATGTCAACCCCCCCATTCATAGATGGGGATGGAGGGTGGGGCTCATTTGTCTCCAGTACATGTTCTGTTCAGAAGATGCTAACAAGCATGAAATACCTCGCTTTGCCTCTGCTTCATCACTGCCCGCCCCCCCCCCCCCTCCCCACCCACCCCTTTTGCTGGTACAGACCTTTCCCTGGGGGACATTTCTTTGCATCAGCCCCCCTGTCCAAACTTCCGTCTACTCACTCATACACCGAAGCTATAAATAATGCACTGGTTAGTTTTGTCCTGAATTTTGCTACTAGCTTGCTTGTCTGATACTGTTCCTTATTGCCGAAAATGATTGTTGGGGCGATTAAATGCATAATCAGTGACTGAAAATGGATGTAACTTTGTCCAGTGGTGTGTGTTAACTTTTGGAGAAGTGAATGTGTAGCAGAAGTCTTCCGAAACAACGGCTTTTCCTTGTCTCATGACCTGCCTTCCTGCTCCTGTCTTATCGCAAAGAGCTCCTGAGGACATACCTAAAATAAGGCCAGTTAGATAAGGGCGTTGGTGCAGATCTGAGATCCAGATCACTGGCTGTCTGTTGCTGACTTCAAACCGGCCACAGGCCCTTGTGTCGCGTCACTCAGGAAAGAGCAGCTGAAACACGCAGCCTCTCCACAAGATTTTCATTTTTGTATGATGAGGCAGGGAGATATCCTTTAACTCTTTGTCACTGAGGCGGGATTCTGACAGAGTGGAACATGAAAACTGTATTGCAGGAGGGAAGCCAGGATTTAGTCTGGGTGAAAGAAATACTAGATCGATCCAGATGTCTCTTTCAACCTCTATTGCGCTGCCTTGTTTACTGCGAGATTTTTTTAATCTGCTAGTTTATAGCGTTATGGTTGGTACGATTGCGTTATTTGCCCCCATGGACTTCACTTTACAAGAATTTCCCCTCCAGTTATGAGGCAGCGACTCATAAAACATGTTATGGCAGAGCGCTTGTTGTGGAACGTCGTATACTTTTTCTTTAAGGTGTGCCGGAAACTGCGGACCCCTGTTTCGCGTATTTAAAATCAGAAAAACGTCTGCGGATTGTACTGTGCTTCAGCAGTTATGTTGTGGGAGCTGAACCGGCTCAGGCTGGTTTGCTAGTCGGGGGCGGGGGTCTCCATCTGTGATGTATAGGTTGATAGGGTGGGCTAAAGCCGTCTTCAGTGTGACACAACTCACCTACATACGAATGAAATCGACCCTGCTGCTATTTTGGGACTCGCAGAGGAAGCAGTCTGCGTGCGCTCGGGGCTGCTCTCTTGAGGGGTGTCCTGTCTCGGCCTCCTGGTTTACGGCGTAGGGCGAAGCCTGGGGTTCGAGCTCCGCCGCAGGCCCGGGCTCATGCTTGCTGATGTCATCCATCTTGTTAGTTGATTCCATGCATTTCCTGTTTAGCCGAGCAGTCGGTCTGAATTTTATCTCGGCCAGGCGTCTTTATGTATGTCAGGGGCAATTAATGGGATTTTTTTTTAAGGTGGGAGGGTGCATAAGAGGGCCCATAATTCATACAAAAAGGCCAATCTTATTAGCCAATATGTTTTGAATCAATGAGTGATAGGGGAGGGGGCTCTCTGGGGGCCAATCAGCTTTCTCCTGGGGCCAGTTGCCCCTAGGGCCCCGCTTCTCTAAGTGTCCCTGCTGTACGCTCTGGGAACCCAGATTATGTCGTGGCGGCGGGGTCTGAACCCGCTGCTCCGCCGGAGGCTTTGCACGCCCCAGGGTGCCAGGCGGCTGAATTTTCGGCAGATTCCTCATTCCTACGGGCCCTGGGGGCGACGGTGGGAGCCGGGCGAAGCAGAGGCTCGTTAAGAATCCAAACCAGCGTCTGTGACTGGTGTATCCAGGGCTGCGCTCCTTGATATGAGGCTGTCTGACAGCTATTGGGTCTCAGTCCATAACCACCTGCCTGGACCCTTTCTCTGTCTGTCAGCTCGAGGTGTAAATCTTAGAAGGCACTGGGAGCGAGTGGGGGCAGCTTTGCTTCTACTGGTTTTTATTTTTTTTATTTTCTTACTACTCTATGGTGGTGGCTGCTGGATGCAGTGTGTGAGATTGACCAGCAGGGCGGCGCCCCGACTGACAAGTTACAGATCCATGTGTTTTGCATGATTGACGCGTCCACATATTTGGCTCTCGTCCAGGCCTCTCGTGCCCCCCCCCCGGCAGCTGTGGCAGCGGCCAGCTCCATCGCTCAGCGAGTTGCGTCAGCTGCCCGCGCTTGAGCCTCGCAGCTCGGGCCTGGCCTGGGGGGGGGCTATTTTCGGAGGAGGTTAGCGTCGGTTATGAAAGCGAGTGTCTGTTTAGGCACCGTGTTGGATATCTCTTCAAGTTTAGGATGCTTGAACTCATTTAAGAGCCTGGTTACGCAATGGGCCTGATTTAAACAACAACAAAAAGAGTAATAATTTATTCTAAGCAGGTCATTAGTATCATGGATAAATGTTCCTCTTCCATGCAGTCTCCTTGTCTGGACAGCCTGTCCACGGAGAATCCAGACTGTGTACAAGTTCATGGGCTGTGCTGTATTGTAGGGCTGTAGCATTTCCTACTCACTGATCTCTAGATCTTTATGCCCCCCACCCACCCAATCCTGGCCTCTGTTCGCCCCCACGTCCGTGTCGAGCCGGGGAGTAACTACAGTGGCCTGTGAAAGATACCGGTCCAGACGGCAACCCAACCGGGGACGGTCCTTGGGGAAGTACCGTCTCATACAAACTCTCCCCTTGAGATGGTCTTTGAAGGCCTTCTTGATGCGTGTGACTTGTCCATCTTACCCCAAAGTTACGCCGAAGACTGATTATTGCAGCATCTCCGAAAGGGTTTCATTTTCAGTGTGGTTTCCTGTGTCGCTCAGGACCTTCGCTGTTTCGCGAGGCTGAGAGGGCAGTGGTAACTACCCATGTCTGTACCGTTAGACCTAATTAAGCAGTAGGTGCACAGTTGTGGATGACAGCGGGATCTGGAACCTCGAGTGTCCGCAGCCGTTGCTCGGTGTGCCGGAAGGCCCAGAATTGTGAAAGGAGAACGTCGATGAAGCCTCATTCCTGATGTGCTGATGTTCTCCCTCCTCTTTGAGGAGGTTATTAGTGGGTGTGAGGTTTGGCAAATTCTAACTCGATGTTGTCGCCCCTTTTTATACCATCATGATGCTGTGTTGTTCAAAATGGAATTCAGAAGCCAACATCTGCATTACTTAACTACTTAAAGGGGACCAGTTATGCTCATTTTCACTTTGGTGTCTTAGATTTACATGCTTCAATGTTTGAAAAGCTGTGCATCTCTATTCACCCTCTGTTTGATACGCTCTGTCAGAGCTTTACGCCCCACCCCCGATGAGCCCAGTGTGCTCTGATTGGTCAGCTTGCCCTACACATTCTGCACATTCCGTCCCCGTCTTTCAGTCTGCTGATGGACACTCGCAGGTAGGCGGCCCATAAGGATTGCGCCATGAAGTGACCTCACCATGTCACGGAAGTACGGGTTGGCATTCCAACGAGGTGTGTCGGGCAGATCAGAGCGGTTAATGTGGTGAGAGTTACCCTCTTTGACGTGGACTATGGGCCTTAAGACTTTGTAGACCGTTTGCATGCACGTAAAGCTGTATAACACACTAAAGCAAAGGGAAAAATCGGAAAGCATAATAGGACCCATTTAACTAGGGGTCAAAGATAAGGGCTCTTTTTTTAGTAGATGCTTTTGTCCAAAGCGTCATGCAAGTGGGTGTCAGAGCAGGGTGAGCCAGTCCCTGGAGCAATTGAGGTTAAGGGCCTTGTTCAGTCACCTAGCGGTGATGTGATTCCTCTGCTTGGTTGTTTGAACTTGCGACGTCCCGGACATGAGCACAGACCACTGAGTTGCTGAGCTGTGGTTAGACTGTATTTGCGGCTGCACCTACTTGCATTTTGTCCGGGAGTCTTAAGTATGAATTATAATGTCCATGTTCTCTAGGTTTCAACAACACCTCCCCTGATCTGTAACCCCCCCCTCCCCCCTTCTCTGCAGCTCCTTGTTTGACACGCGGGAGAGCATGAGCCCCCTGTCATTCCAGCCGCCAGCTCTGGCCTACGGGGCACAGTGAGTACCCCCCGCCCTTCACTGCTTAGAACCCCTCTCCATCATCTGGTTTGTCATATTTGTGTAAGGTATTTATACTTTCAAATGGCAGAACTGTAAACTATAGTTTTTTTTTTTTTGATGATGTAAACAGGACATTAGACAGAATTCCATGTAAAACAAAAAAAAAAAAGTCCAAGAAATTTACTAGAGTAGAAGATGGGTGCAGACCGGCCTTTTGTACCAAGCCTAAACCAATCCTATACCAGGGGGTAGTGGCTCTAAGTTGCCCCAGGCCGGTTTGTGCCTGACGCTTAACTTGGGATACACCGCTCGCAATAAGTAACATTCTTCTACCAAACGGGGAGTTCATCTGCGAGACACATCCGCCGCGGGGTGGTCTGTGTCTCAGAGCGGTAGGCCCCCCCCCCCCGCGGGATGACCAAATATGGAGAGGGCCTTTCAAGTTGCCGCAGAGACACGCGGGAGCGTGAGACGCGCTCTGGAGAACGGTGCTGTATAAACCTGGGCTCGCACAAGCGTCTCACCAGCGCCCGTCCTGTTCCCGCGGCGTCTTTGACTTCCAAGGCTTGGCCGCTGGTTGCCACGGTAGCCCCTGGGGTGATTTTGTCAGCTTCGCTGGCTGATGTTTTGCCCCCCCGCAAGCTGGACTTTCAAATTTGTTTTGATAAGGCGGGAAAAACAACAAAAAGCGATCAGGCGCTGATGTGCGCTCACAGGCGCTGATGTGCGCTCACAGACGCTGATGTGCGCTCACAGGCAGTCTGCTTCTCGCGTTTATTTTTCTCTTCTGGTATTGATTTTTTTATTTTATTTTTTTCTCCATACTGCTTAATCGTTACCACGATCTGTTGCATGGCGACTAATTTTATTGCAAATTCTCTGCTGGTTCCATCTGTTTTTAATGCCTCGGATGAGTTCGTGATTCATCTTGGTCTCCAGGGGGCTTTTTGCACCCCAGAACAAAAGTCTGTCAAACTCCTTCTCTGAATCGAATCCCGCCCCCCCCCCCCACTCGTTCCCCCAGGCCGCTGGCGTTGCCCCGAGCAGAGACTGTGCACGTCCACAACCCGAGCCAGGAGCTGCCCGTCACGGTGCTGTCCGTGTTCACGCCCAGCAGGCATTTTCATATGCCCTCGTTCCACAGAAGGGTGAGTTGCTGGGGGCGGGGGGGTTTTCTGTGGGCTGAGAACCAAGACAATGCTGCTGACTGTTGTGCTTTTCCACACTCCCCAGTGTAGGTGTGCGCACGTGCGAGTCTGACCGTGCGTGTGCACATATTTACACTGACGCATGTGCTGATTTCTGGTTCTCAGCTTTGTTTGAACTGTGGGCTTGATGCCAGAAGGGGATGGGGTTTAGTCCCAGTGGGACTACCCAGTGACACTTTATCTGTTTCCTGCCTTCCAGGTGATTCCGCCACGGGGAAAAGCTTCCTTTAAGTTAATCTTCTTCCCAACGGAGGCGGGCAGTGTAGAAAGTACCTTATTTATAAACACCACCCTACACGGTGTCCTCTCTTACCAGGTGAGTCAGCATCACCTTTGCAGGGTGGGGGAGTCAGTGTGGGTGGCACCTTTAAACAGGAAATGACATCACTAGGCATGTATAATCTATAGGCTGCTTTCTTGCGAGCACCTGTGTAGTACTGTTATAGCCAGTCCTGCCCCTTACAGGCCGTGGAGGGTTAAGACGTTTCGATTCATGGATTGGGTGGTACTGACCGTCTGGTTGGTCTTCCAGGTGTCTGGGGTTGGAGTTCATCACGGCTCCTCAAACGTTGCCCAGAACAGGGACGGAACGCTAGTTTTCCCGCACATACAGAGCATTAAACTGACACAAACTCAGGTAACTCGTCACGGCTGCTACGTCTTTTCCTCCGGGGCCGCCCTGACAGGAAGTGGCTCCCCTCATGCTGCAGTGCATGCTGGGGGCTCGGGCCTGCCTGGCGGCTCGACAGGAAGCATGTGATGTTTTACAATGACCTTTTTTCAAATTCAGTTTACCGTGGAGCAGATCTAGACGTAGGAAATTAGTTTATATTTAGATGCCGGATTTGTCGTTATTGCATTTCCCACTGTTTTGAACTCGGAGTGAGATGTCTGTGTGAACGACGTGGCCCCCGCCAGAATGTTCTGGTGCTGACCCAGCCTCGTGGTATTGTTAGCTGGTCATCCTAAACACTAGTGTGAGTTAGCATTCACTGTGTATGGATTTCAACGCCGCCTCCTTGCTCTCTTTGCAGGGCGATGCGTCAAATGTCACGATCCTGGGACTGCTGATGGAGTTGACACTGCCTGAGAACTACGTCGGCCACCCCCAGGTAACCCAGGGGGCGGTGGCCCAAAAACAAAGCGTGTTTTCGGAGTCCTCTGTCCGTACGCGGATGTCATTCTGCTTCTTGGAGCAGCATCGGTTTCATTCGTCGTGCTTAACGGCCTTTTCATGGGTCCGACCGCCGCATGAATGTTTGTCCCTGATGTGAATCACCCATAATCCTTTGCTGCATGTTTGCGCACAGGGAGCTGGTCAGCTGCCCGTTCTATACATGCAAATCGGAAAAGTGGCTTGTCGGGAGGGCTTAGCATGGGGGACAGGATGTGGAGCTCCGTGGCCCCACCCGCACTCCCCCCTGGTCCATTTTCCTACGCGTGACGGGATTGCCTTCCTGTGATTTCCCAGGGGTCTTGCTTCCAAGCGGAGCAGAAACTGGTGGCTCAGATCAGCCTGTCGGAGAGAGGAGAGAAACACACAGACCTGGAGAAGCTGAAGCCTTACGTCATCGAGAACATCCTGGTCCTTTTCGTCGTGCCGTCGGCAGCGAACTCTCTGCGTAAGCGAGCCGCGGAATCGGAAAAGGCTAAAATTAGATCGCGGAGCGTCAGACGTTGAGAATGAGCCGGAAAGCCAGGACTGTTACATGCAGATGTTTTTGTGAAGTTGTGATTCATAACCGTTCCTGGGGTTTTAGGACTGACTGATGATAGGGTGGCGGTCCTGCTCACGCAGAAATCTCTGGGGGGGGGGGGGGGGTTTTGTGTTTGCTCAGGGCGATTATTAGCGTGTCGCTTATCTTCCGAGTCATGCTGTATAGGTATGAGGAATGCTGGATCTGATGGCTGCCTGTGGGACCGTTAGGATTAGCAGGCAATGGTTACCGGGGGGGCGCATGTCAGCACTGCTGGTGCTGGGTGTGAATCGCTCCCCCCCCGTTTTTTGGTGTCTACCAGCAAAACCAGGGCAGGAGTTAGTAGAGATTAGCCGGGGGGGGCATAGAAAAATAGGAAAGATTCCCTCACTGGGCCATAGACTAAGGGCCTTCCCACCTGTCTCTCCCTGGGGTGGGCATGGAACCCCCCCTCCTCCAAAGCAGCTTAAATGCAGTTCCTTTTGCTTCATTCATGTGTGAAGTGTGTACACTTTGTATTGAGACAGGGCCACCTATAACTGTAGCACTGCAACCTAATTTGGGAGGGTGCATTTTTTTGTTTACATTCTTCCAAAGAGACTTAGGGTAGAGGGAGTGGTTATGGTATGTGCACGCTTCCTGGGATTGGAACCCATGACCTCACCCAGCTTGTTGTTGTTGTGGTTGTTGTAATTTTTTTCATTACAATGTCATTCATATGCTTTTCTTTCATCTGTGCAGGAGTGCCAAAGATAAATATATACATGTTAAATTCCGGAGTCAAAAAATTATTTGTGAAGGTAAGGAGCACCGTGTGTGTGTGTGTGTGTGGGTATTGGTGGATTAGGTTTAAATTACATTGTGGGGACCAAATGTCCCCCCACAACCTGATAAAAACATGTTATTTTGACATTGTGGGGACCATTTTTCAGGTCCCCACAATGATCTGTGAATACAATCAAAGTAAAAATATTTTTTTGGTTACTTATGGTGAAGGTTTTGGCTGGGTAGGGGTTAAGGTCGTCATGTTGGGATTACAGTTTTCCCCATAGAAATGAATGGAGAGTCCCCACAAAGATATAATTGCAAACCGGTGTGGGTGGATATTTGGGTGCGTTTGGGTGCTTGAGTGTGTGTGTGTATTTTGGTGGGTGGATGGGTGTAAATCTGGGTGTGTGTGTATATATTTGAGGGTGTGTGTGTGCGCGCACGTACATGCGTGTATCAACCTGCCCGTCACCATGACACCTTCACTCCTGCTGTCTCCAGGAGATCCAGCTCTTTTCCAAGGTCGACAGCACAGTTGAGTTCAGGCAGGTCCTGCTGCGGGCCTCCAGCACCAACTTCACTCAGGTGGCTTCGTTAGTCTGCAAAGGTGAGCGCTGCTCCGGCCACCCCCCCCGCTCACGCCGTCCCGCTCGCCGCCCCCCCCGCTCACGCCGTCCTGCTCGCC
>JAODJU010000085.1:2408703-2426221 GCA_026776725.1 Gnathonemus echidnorhynchus
GGCGGGCGGGGGGGGGGGGGGTTAAAATAAAAACAACAGTCACCCTGCTCAGAAGCTGGATTAATATGTCTGTTTAATGGTTTAACACCTGGGTAACTCATCCCACTTTAAAAAGGTCAGCCTGGATCCAGCGCTCATAAAGCAGACGAAAGGCCGGCCGCAGCCTGACAGCGAACCCCTCGCTTACGCTCACATGATTTATCGGCCCATCAAAGAGAGCTCCGCCTCCCGGCCACATGGACCGGGGCCTCCCGGCTACTGGGGTACGAGAGCGCTAGCCACGAATTTGCTACGGCGTGTGCAAAAACACCAAATGATACAACCAGTTTACTTCACCAGTTTAGACGTAAAACATTAGCATGACCCTAATTAAAAATATACAAAACGAAAACTGCAAAACTCCACTCAACAGAAATTTGTAAATTCGTTATCCAGAAGCAATTGTGCAGCGACTTTGGTGTGCTTTATTTTTACCATAATTGCTGATAAAGGTACAGTCACAAATACTGCCTGACAACCGCATGATGCTGTCGCCATGCCGACAGCGGGGTCCTAGGGAGGGGGAAGGGTGGGTGTTCCTCTTACTCTAATACTAGACCTCCGCTGCCCCGCTACCACCATCTCCGTCCCGGCTTTGAGATATCGTAATTATGCTCTGGGAACGTCTGCACCACAGCATAACCCTTTCCTCATATTTGGAAGACCGGCTGCGTCCTTAGGACCCCAGAGGTCTGGGGTGGTGTGGGGGGAAGGACCAGGCAAGAGGGACACCGGAAGGGTCACCACGAGCGAGATACTCCAGCTCGAGGGCTTCCAGCTGCTCCAAGTGTAAAAAGCAGAAATCGGTGAGTCCCACCAGTCGCCCCCGATTGAGGGTGTCCATGGGGACAATAAATAAAACATAAAAGGCAGCACACAGATCCAACCTGGGCAATTGGTTAGAAAATGGGTGGATGAACGGATGGATGGATGGATGCTGAAGCCCTTTCTCTTTCTACCTGTTGAATTCCCGAGGTAAATCTCACAGGGACCATCGCACACTTAACAGCGCTTAACAGAAAGGAATTCTGGGTAGTTAAACCCTTGGCAAGTCCTCACAGAACTCCAGCGCAAGGTCATGCCTGTGTCCCCATACAGTCAACCCACTCCCAGGGGCTTCAAAATGATTTCGTGCTTTTTTTTTTTTAAACCCCCCCCCCCCCCCCCCCCCCGCAAAAGCTTAGTATTCCCAAGGATTCAACATTAAGAATGGCCTCATTGACTGATATACAGTCATGGGAAAATGAAACTACCCTTCCTTCAAGCAGATCTAACCTTGGGTGACAAAATAAAAACACAATATTTCAATATGCCATGATTTTTTTATTTTTTTCTGTAAAGTAAACCAAAATTTAGAAATCTTGTAGGGATAAAATGAGCACACCCTAACTGTTAGAGTATTTAGCAGGCAGGTGTTACATCCATGTCGGCACCTGGTGATGTTCAGCAGGTCGGCCTGCAGGGCGGCGCTGTCTGTGGTGCGAGTCGGACGCCATCTTCATCGAGCGTGTCGGGGATGTTGGGCCGTATGTGTACCAGATGAGTGACGTGTGTGTCCTTCTCCACAGCCTTATTTCTCTGGTACCAGGAGTTTATCCCCCATGTCGGGTCTGTTCGGGTCCATCTGGACCCCACAAAGCGAGCCGTACCAGAGCACCTTCCAGCCAGAGCGCTCACTGCCCCCTTCGCCGGAGTCCCCCTTCGTCCGGGAGCCCGTGGGATCCAGCAGGCCAAAGCCGTTCTCCAATTTCAACCCCTTCGGCCCTCACATGAACTTGGACATTTGGAACTCGTCCTCTAACCGCAGCTCCAACTCCCAGCTGTCAAACGACTCTGGTTACTGTGGTGACACCTAAACAGAATATGCTTTTATTGATAACGTGGGGAGGGAGGGGGGGGAAATGTGAATTTAAGCGTTTTTTTTCCGTTTTATTTTTTCCCCCAAATTCAATGTTGTTAAGCGTTTGTGGTATATTTTTCTAGGTGTTTTGCAGATTTGGACTTAGAAAATTAAAAAAACAAAGGTTTTGTAATTGTGTATTTTGTCTTTTATCCCTCCCCCACACGCACCAGATAATAAATCCAGAATCACCAGATAATAAAGCCATTCTACACCCATTAATAGTTGCAAAAGCAGCTAGTAACTCGTTCGTCCATTTTGCAACCGAAAACATAAAAAGAAAAAAAAGTGAAAATCCACTGTGGTATTTCGAAATTCGTAGACCAGCTGCTAAAGTTACAAACGCGTTACTTATATACTTAACAAATTAACAAATGTGGATCGTCTGCGTCTGGTCCCAGGAGTCACTGCTTCGGTAGTAGAATGCTGACCATATTGATATGGAAAGACAGCGCAATAGCAGCATCTAAGCAATATCTGGGTATCGGGTCCACAAATCAGTGAGAGGTTAGTTTCCTTTCATAAAATACTGCTCAATACTGTAGTTTGCATGACTTCAGTAGAGGTGACGGTATAGCAGCGGAGAAGGCTGTGAGCTCAGAATGCACAGAAAGCAAAAACTACTTTTAATTAAAAGTGCAGAACCATAGGAAAAGTCCTACGCAAAGAAAGTTAGATCCACTGGCCTTGCTACAACCTAACCTGCCTGTCAGTACCTGCTAAGGTCCATCTTGCTGCAAGCTTACGACACTCAAGGGAAAAAGGCAAAGGCTATGTGTCAAGTGGGGCATGGGGCTGATACTTTAAAAAAAAAAAAAAGTGAAATTTTATAAATTTTAAATGGATAAATTGTAATATTCAGGTATGGTCAGTTGGTTATAGCCAGTAAGTGTTTAAGATTACGTTATATGCAGCGCTTTCCTATAGGACAATGCCACGCCTAACAGGTGATTGGTCAGTGTATAAAAGAGCGGGAAAAGGCCAAAATAATGGCGTTTGTAGTAATGTAGCAATTATAGAAACTTAATTATGAGTCGTAATTTACGTCCGTATTTTATACATGTGATAGAATCACCAGATAACAAAGCCATTCTACACCCATTAATACTGGCAAAAGCAGCTAGTAACTCCACATTAACGACTGGACACGAAATAATACGCTCATGTGTAAGTATATACCACGGAGCCCAGGAAAATGTATGTTACATTTACTGCATTTTTTATTTTAATATTTAACTGCAAGCCCATAAATATCTGCGTTGTACACACATTTATTCACATACGTTTTCTTTATCCGGGTCGAATGGGCCCAGTATCGAAGAATATAACTTTGGATTTAGCGTCTAAACAGCGTATTAGATTAACTATCCTTAATAAAGATCCTATATGAAGTGTCGTATAAAGTACAGTTTTGCACAGAAATGAGAGGTATCCATAAAGCTCGTTTTCTAAATTATTCTGATATCACTTATTTATATTATTTTTCTGTCTTTAACGCGTATTCTCGAAAAGTGCGTTTGGTTAAAGCCAGAAAGTGGGATGTATTTTTACTAAACCGATGTCCTTGCAATGCCCATTCTTATCGAAAGGGGGCCCTCGCGACCAGTGTTAGCGCGAAAAGATAAAAATGCGTATTTCCCACAATAGTGTCACGTACTGCCACAAGTTGAATTACGATTAAATGCATGATTACGAAAATGTTAAGTTTGGATGTAGTTCAATATGAAATATAGTTTACAACGTTTTCCACTTGTTAAATTTAAGAAATGCATACAAAACCATTGAAATGTCTATTTAAATGTTGGATATAAAGGAATATCACCGAAAAAAGAATCCCCACAAACGAGCGGCACAAATTTACACGGGACTGCGTAATTTGCCGTTTATTTTTCTTTATAGGCAGAATATAAGAAAAGAACAAACGGTTACTGATGTGTACAAAGTTGGTAGGTTAACTGCACTATCACAGGCTGTACTACATGAAAAGTGTAAATAAATCCGTGCAGGTGTACGAGAAACTTTGGTTGCATCCAGCTGTTAGTCTAAATTTAGTCCATCAGCTTTATAAAAACATGTTCTGACTAAAACTATTTTAGGTATTTACACGAATAAAATGTTTATCGTAATATTTACATAAGAATTATGGTACAAGGCCGAAAGACATGTCGGTCTTCTGAATAGCATTAAACGCATACAATCATGGTTCTGCTGTTAAATTGAAATGTAAACATACTGCAAAGCAATAAGAACTTAGACGTAATTGCGTGCTTCATATTGCAACTAACATTGTGACGTATGAATTCAACATTGACGCCGTAATTTGGTTCATATGAAAGCAGTGCAGTTTTGAGGCTCAAAAAAGTAAAAGCAAATTGCGTAAATGATTAAAATGTAACTTAAGTGTGTATTTGGGTGGAAAACTGGGAATACTTGGTTTAAGTACAGATAAAAAAAATAAGGCAGGTGATCCATGAGATTAGAAATCTATTCGTGGAAAACCGTGTTGGAGAAATAGCGAAGTCGACTAACCAGCTTCCACCTTTTTTTAACCATGGATATTGTAGGATTTGTTTAATAAACTGGATAGGATACTGCTGGGATGGAGAGTGTGGGAATCTTGGTGATACACTAACACTGCATTTTGCGAATGCTCCGCGCAATCCTTTTGAACTCTTTCTGTCCGGGCTGCCATCTCTTGACGGAGGTGATGACCAGGTGTCCGTCCATCTTCTGGCCCATCACCAGATAGGCGGTGCTGAAGTCATTCATCTCGTCACAGGTGCATTTAAAACCGTCCTTAAGCCACAACACCGTCTTCTTTAGGTCCCGCTCCGTCACCCCCTTCAGCTTGTAAATCGTCCTGATTTTGTTCTCGGGTATGATTTTGGTGTCACCGTTCATGTAAGAGATCTCCTTCACTTTGATCTTCAACGCTGTTGGGGAGTAGGGTAGGGGGAAGCAAAAGAAACAGTAAAGTTATTGAGCCTAGTGAGATAATTGTTTTGCAGTTAATGTAGGTCGTATGAGAATAAAACGCACAAGTCTGTGAGCCACTGAAATATAGAAACGGGTTTCTTAGACCCCAAAATAGGTGCATTACAACTTACCAAAATCGTTCTTACAAAGGTTGTCAACAATTTCATTGTCGTTCTCCTCTTTTTCCTGGCAAGGTTCACACACCCTGGGCACTGGAGTCAGAACACAATCCACATTGCATGTTAAACAAAAACATGACCAAATCCCGACCACGCATTTTTAATGTAAACGGATTAAGTATGGTCACGTGAAGATTACGTAAGTGCTGTGTGATCTGAATAGCACACTGATGCACTTCGTGTCATTCTGGCACGTATTTTTCAACATAGGTTAACATTAAACGGGCATAATGTTTTTAAATATAGCACAGCTTCATAAAGAAAAAGTGTAGGAAACAGGCTTTCCTCTGATGTCACTAATATGGAGTTGATAACATTTTAATGAGAAATTCTTGAATCAAATTCACAAGACAAAGCTTGGTCATTATTCATGAGACGTTTTTCTTTTATTTTCTTTTTTCTACCAGCGGGTTAACTAAGGCGGATGGAGAACTTAACAGATGTTAGTACAGTTACACATCAACAGGGAAACAATGTTTGGTCTAGACTTAGAACTGAAAGCCTTGAATCGACCTGCAAACGCGTTTCCTTTAGGCGTAGGACTCCACACAATTAAATTGACTAAGCAATTTCAAAAATAACCGTAACCCCGTATAAGTGAACACAGATGGTTTGATGACCATGCAGTCATTAACTAAGCTGGCGCGTAGTGTTCACGT
Organism: Gnathonemus echidnorhynchus; assembly: GCA_026776725.1. Lineage (NCBI taxonomy): Eukaryota > Metazoa > Chordata > Actinopteri > Osteoglossiformes > Mormyridae > Gnathonemus > Gnathonemus echidnorhynchus. The sequence goes on from JAODJU010000085.1 coordinate 2,414,457, forward strand.
GCAGTGTATGTCCCTATAAATCTAGCAATAATGAATTTGTTGTCAGCATATAATTTCACCTTCGGGGCATGTATGTTATAAATTAATCATTTTTTGTTAAAGGAAAAGTTAATATGCAAATGTGTAGTGTAGTCGTTCGAGACGTGTGTTGTGTTTTAACGCCGTTTTACCTTCTTGAGTGACTGGTTCAAAACTGTCGAAGTTTGCTGGAGGTATACAAAGATCGTTGTCCGCCGCGAAACGATCGCAGTCTAGCATGTCTGGCCACGGGAAGCCAAAAGCGGACATAACCGGCGCGCATCCGTTTCTTACGCTCTCGCACAGCGATCTGCAAGGTTGGATGGGCTCGTCCACATCCTCCAGACACACCGGGGAGAAGAGAGAGCAAAGGAACTTTCTAGTGTCCGGATGACACTGCTTCTGCACTAGCGGGATCCATGACGATGCTTGCTGGAGAACTTCATTCATGGTTTCGTGTCCCAGAAGGTTCGGCAGTCTCATGTCCGTGTACTCTATGTCGTGGCACAGTTGGAGATTGACCGGAATAGGTTTGCAGTTGCTCTTCTTGTAAAATAATTCAGGTTGCCCAAACGGGTATATCCCATGGATCGCTTCCATACAAGCAGGCAGTGCCGTCACAGAAATCATTATGAGCGTTAAGTACTTCATGGTGAAAAGCCCGCGTGAGCCTGGGGTGTGTAGTTACAGTTTATAAAAGATCTAACCTCGCAACTTTATTGCGGTCACGAGGTCATCCATACATGTATGTATCAATCTAAGTTGAGTACGACCCCTCAGAGTGTCAGACCATACTAAGAGGATGAAGACAGGGAGACCCTCATAAATAAAGTGGGGAGGAGTTACGTCGCACGTTCCTCATGGCGATTGGTCCGCTTTAATGCAGCCGCACTTTCAGCATCAGGTAGTTCAATAATTTGCGATGTAACGCTTAATATTCGATTATTACGTGTTCCTCCCGAGGTGATGAGTCTTCAGAGTTTGAATTCTGGGGTGAATCCGTTTTTAGCTGGTGGACGACAACTTTAATGGATCGGTGGTGACAGTGAATGTATATTCAACACCTTGAATAATTAAATTTGAAAGTTCGTCATATTTGAAAGTTGGTCTATTTTTAATCTCTCCTAGAGGGTTAATGGTTTTCAAAACAACAACGGTGTACCAACCGGCATTTCGCTTTTATTTATAAAACCACGAAAGTGTAAGGTTGTATCATCTTACCGTTATATGCATGCATTGCAAGTCAGTTTGTACAAACAATATACCACCGTTTTTTTTAAAAAATAAATGTAATTTTTTTAGATTTATCGCTGTTACAGCCGTATTTTCAAATACCGCTTTATATCGCTCATCTTTATAGAACAGTCTTTAGGCATACCCTTAACAATGCGGAGTCCAAGCCATAAACTGCACGCGCTCATTCATGTCCACAATGACTGTTTCACGCTTAATTGGGAGTGGAATTAATGCAATATTTACGGCCTCCGGCGGAGTTTTCCCACGTAAGCATGCGAAAATCTGTCGCGTTGGTTAGTAGTTTGTTCGTTGTGTATTTGGACAGTTAAGGCGGTCCATTGTTTCCAGTTTGAATGAGGAGTCGTACTGTGTCGACCGCCAAACCAGTGGATCTAGTGCTGAGCAGCAGCTGCTCTACCATCCAAAAAAAAAAAAAAAAACATTTGAAGCCATTTGATAAGTTCGACTGCTTTCAGCTGAAATTTCCTCTATGGAAGTTAGTCAGAGCATTACGTACCAGTCCACATATGGCAACCAAGCAAGGCTACATGCAGATGTGTTTATTTATTATCCGTAATTACAAGTTGACGTTTCCATAACAATGTGAATATGTTTCAACAGCAGCATGAATAAACAAACCCTTTTAAAACAGAGATCAATCATCGGAGGCCTTTAAAATAATTTTTAGCATCCCGTAGGACCTTGGGTGGGGAAAATGCTGGCACGGCAGTTGGTGTAGTACCATAGCCTACGGGTAATTTTAAAGGTCAAAATTAGAGTATATAATAAAAGATAAGTTATTTAGGCTGAGTGCATTTCCTATACAGAAGGAAAAAAATCCATCTGGCTTAAGCAGTCGTCTGCCTTAGGTGGCTACAAATTTCCATGTAACATTTTATCTCATTGTTTGAGTTGACAGCCACGAATAAGACATTTATTGGAGTGCTAAATAATTTATTTACTAGATATTTGGCCAAAGTACTAGATTTATAAAGAATTCTCAGGGACAGCCTAAGAGAAGGAATGTACTTTACAGGAGATATGAAAAAGAAATCTGCTCTGTTTCCTGACCTGAATCAGAGTGCCAACTAAAATAACTAAGAAATGTAAACAAACCATAGCATTTACTTATTTATGCAATATTTATCTGAAATGTTCCTTACAGCGATACTAATTTATGATATGGAAAGGCCTGTAATTCCCAACTTAAGGTTAAAAGTCGTATGCTGAATGCAGCTGCATAAATAAACCAAACGAGGAAAGAGGGCTAATTATTCTTTCTGTCCATAAAAACGGGGACTTTGTTGTCAGCAGGTGATGTCGGTCTCCGAGTATATTTTTTCTGCCTGGGTCTTTTATCAGAAATGCCATGTTTACCTCTGGTTTCACTCAAAATCGTACCTTGAGTAGTACACAGAGAACAGAAATGTTCCTCTGTTGAGTTTAGTAAGTACCTGCTGTAACCCATGTCAGACTCTGTGAGTGACTGGCCCAGTCATTTTACCCCTGCTGCTTTGCAGTTCCCCATCTGGGTTTGCGAGGTTTCTCTCTATGATTACAGGCATCTGTAGCAGATCTGCTGCTATTAAGCGCGCTGTTGTGTTTTGAAAGTGATGCTCGGGTTTGAATCATGCTTTGCGTGATGTTCATTATGAGGGCCTCATTGAATTTGCCTTTTCTATTAATTGGAAATATGAGCTTGATTCTGTGCCGCAGCAGAGAAGACTCTGTTAGAAAACGAGTCTTTAAATTCATTTGTTAAATAGTGTTAATTGTTATTTTTAAAATCAAGTATAATGTATTGGGGATTACGTGCAAAATCTTGTGGAATTCCAGTTTAATCGGGGGTTTGAGTCAGGATGCTAATTTGATCCGTGCGAGATTCAGGGGATACTTTTGAGCAGTGATATCCGCATTGTGCCTCAGGGAAAACCCACGGTGCCCTTACTGACGATGGCCTGATTTTGTTTTTCACTTTTGTTTTCATTGTTTTTGCTTCTTCCATAGTGGAGGTGGGGGGTGGGGGCGGGTCTTAAACAGCGGAATGTTCCTGACATGCTGATCAATCTCCTCCCCCATCAAAAGGGAAAAACAGTGGCAGCTTGAGGGACTCATCATAGCCTTTATTCCTTCTGACATTTTTAAAATGAAAATGACTGCTTAACACTCTATAGCAGTGTTTCCCAGCCTGGGACGCCCCAGTTTTGCTCCTGGTACGGAGCTGGGAGGGAGCAAAAACGTGGACTGTTTGAGGGTCCCAGAGGACCGGGTTGGAAAAGAGTGTCCTGTGATTTAGAGCTTATTGACAAGCTGCCATCTTGCTTCTTGCAAACCTGGTACTAAATCTTTCTTACACAGTCTTCCAGGTCTCATTTTCTTCCATCTTATCGCTAAAAACCACATGTAATGGAATTTGCCACATTTTTTTTTTGAAAATGCCACAATTTTTTTTTCTTTTTTGATCAAAAGCCAGGAATAATATTATGTTGTTTTTTTTCACTTGATCTTTCTACAGGGTGAATTGTGTTTGTTTTCATGGGGTATGTTATACAGTGAATTACATGAAATGACAGTTTGCTTTTAAATAAAGTAACTGTCAGTCATAAATGCTTGGTAATGTTTTTGGAATGGAGTTCTGTGTGTGGGAATATGTTTCACAACAGCCATGACACGTGACATCAGAGTTTCGATATTGAATATGACGGGCCTGAGATCTGCAAGTTTAGAATGCGGAGAATTCGTTAGCGCCACTTCGATGTGGTACGTCCAAGCTCAACAAGGGAACGGGGAGACGATATCCCTCCTCTGTGGGGAAAATGCAAAACCAGCACAGTCTGGACAGATACGCAAAATCTGCCATGCAAAATGTGTCCCCCCCCTCCTTCACCACATTGTATAGTTTCCATATGTTTGTTCGTGAAAGTCCCCTTGACTCCTAAATAAACGTTAAAAAATTAGTGTGTATATATATTTTACAGTATCTGCGTATGCCTTAATCTTCAATGACGCATTAGAAAAACATTAATAAATATAACCCAAAATATTCTGTGATAATAAATATGTAGTGTATATACATAGTATACATAACACATAGCTGCACATTTTTTTCCGTAAAACAAAACTGAACTAATATACACCCCTGGGATCACTGAGCATGAATGCCGTGAAAAAATGTCATTTACTAGAAATGAAAATCTCAGAAGCTTAGAGCCCTATTCCATTAAATTAGGTGTTTTATTGTTAAAGTGCCCTCGTATTTCAGTTGGAATGAACCCTGGCTGTTTTTGTGCCTGAAATTCTTACCCCGGCTGCTTTTCATGATTTCTCAAATGTTCACGTGTCCTGTCAAAGTTTCTCACAACTGTTCAACGTGCACTGGGATTATAAGGAGTTTTTGGAAAAACGCATGTATTCTAAATATTTTGTTTACCATTAAATGCTTTCAAACAAAGGCTCTGTGAGTGAAGGTAGGTTCTTCCTCATAATTCATAATTTAGACCATAGTTTTTAAAAAGATATATAATGGCGATGATCTATGGCAGCAGTGGGTCACTGCTGCGATATTTAAAAATGCATTAGCGCAGCGGCCTGACAGCATTATATGTTACTTGCACCCTGCACATGACTTCGCATGAGAGGCTAGTAGAGGCCCCTAGCGCCCGCTTGCGCCAACAGCCCGAAAGCCATCAAATATTGGCCACTGGAGATTGCATCTTTTCCTGCCAGCATTTTAATCATACGGCTATATTCTGTCATTTCTGTTCATTTTCAGTGTGAGTTTCCAAGCTGTCAGAAACGCTTTAAAGCAGCAGTGCTCGTTAAGCTACATGATGCGAAATGTCCAATACTTGCTTAAGGCCGTTGTAATTACTCAGTTATACTGTCATAAACAACAATGGACCTATAAGATGTGTCCAAAAAAGCAGGCGTTAACCTGCCTGTAACATGACTATAACAAGAGGTCTCATTTCTGCCTCTTTATGTCACCATGGCTAATAGACATCGTAATAGACGTCAGGTGAATGCCCCACTTGGAAGAAAAAAATTGACTGCCCTGTGAAGTTTTTTTTTTTTTTTTTTTGCTTGATGACTAGAGGAGGCGGGATGGGCAACGTATCCAGATGAGGGTTATTTTTTGGGGGGGAGGATCTAGTAAATCTTGCTACGTGATATCACTCAGCCTCAGTCCTGTCTTATTCCACATTCTGCAAGAGCTAGGGTTGGTAATGTTCAATGAGGGCATAATTAGCGTGCATGTCCAGAAAAGGCATATGTATGATGTCTGAAGCAACAGCTGCTTCGTATTTGTGACTTCGAATTAAAGGGCTATGGCCGAAGGTCCTCCTTGAGTGCGCAGTCTAAAAGGGTTCGTGGACCCATTGTAATTTCAAGTGCTTTCGAGTCAAAGGTTTATTCTTTTTATGAGAAATGCTGTTCCCTTCTTCTTTTCCTCAATAGTGTGGGAATTCCACTTGGGCCTCCAAGAAGACATCCGGGCAGGTCACGGGCACTTAAGAACCCATTAAGTTCAAGGCCCACTCGTGCAGCAGGGCCCAGCCACCGACGGATGGGTAACAAGCACTCCTGCAGTAAAGCCAACGTCCTCCTGGGTGGATCTAGCGCAGGCTGGCTTTCAGTGGTCTCAAGAAACTGCGCTCGAGTTCTATTTTTTGGTGGTGGGGTGGGGAGTAGAAGATTCAAACAACTGCGACCGGCCCCCAGCCCACAGTTGACAAAGAACACACAGTCAGAATCAATGGGAAGGGGTGAAAATGAGACGGGCATTGTTTCATACATTTCCCAGAAGCTCAGACCTAGAAAAACACCAAACCATTTCAGCATTTGAAAGGAATGTGTAGAAAATATCATGAGAGCTTTGGCCTTTATACAGGCTGCATTTTTAACACGAAAAATAAAAAATGTGGGTTTTTTTTAAACCAATTTATTAGACACGTAATTGCTTTAACAATCCCCAAAAGTCAAAAAAGAAAAAAAAAAGTAACATTCACAGAGTGAAAAACTGGCAAAGACCCAGAGTTAATGAATACAAAAAAGACATTGTAAATACTTTGTAATTGCTCATTCGCCGTGGCGATGTGAGTCATTTTTCCATGCTTGATATTCGTTGTAAAAAGTGTCAAAGTTAACGTTAGCATTTGATAAAGCAAATTCCTTTGAGTACAGCTCCGTGGTTGTCTGGGCCACAGAATTATGTTGAGGTTGAAAAAAAGTCAATAGATCGTCTTCCATCGGCTTTCAGCATGCAGCCGGTTCTCATCAGGGCCGGTGTGTGAAAATGAAATGCAGTCCCCCATCTGCAAAGTGGTTACCTTCCATTTCTGACCCTTTTTTACGCTTTTTATTGCGGACTCGGGGCCAAACCACTGTCGCCATTGATTAGGGGACACATGGTTTTTTTTTTTTTCTTTTTTTTTTCCTTCTTTCGAGAGAAACCCGAAATCCACACAGAGGCCATCAGGAAAGTTTTTCTTTGTGAGCTGCAGTTTCCATGCCACCTCACAATGAAGCATCACAATTTGGCTGATAAGACTGAACTAGAAAGAAAAACAGTTTGTAAACAGTATTTAATGGTCCCATTTTCACTTCAAACTGTTGTTTGTATCTCGTTATTACTGCTGCCTAGATAAGCATTCCTTAAATCATGCTTCATTACTCGGGGTTTAAAATGTATCTTTGTTTAAATGGACTAAATTACTCCAACGACTGAATGATTGATTTTGATTTTTAAACTCAGTATTCAGTATACGGGCGTATGTGCGCACTTGGTGACATGAATTCGCCACTGCCCTTTTAGGAGGTATGCACCATCTGCTACAGGACGTTCCACCCAAGCAGTTTCAAGTGCAGCGTAGATACTCTGAATGGGAATTTAGAACCAAGTCCGGCAGGAATACAGAATGGTGAACAGTCACACAGAATGCCCTCATGCTTATTGGAAACAAGTTGATTCTCTGATGGATTTTCTTCAGTTTGAGAAACGGATGAGCATGTTGGCAGCCAAACTTGGGTGAGGCCTGAAGCTCAGAAGCACGTCTGGCCATTTTTACCCATCGGTGTCCCACTTCTGGCTTGCCTCTGAAAATCCACCTCCGGAGAGCCTCTCAATCGGGATTATCGTACCGGGCGATGAAAATGAGTTCTGAGCAAATTAAATCGGGGAAGCGAAAGCCGCAGAGAAGTCACCAGTCCACAGAAACGGAGCGCTCAAGGAACTGAGATCGAAGTTTCAGGATTTACGGTGACCGGGGGGTGGAGTTCCTCTGTGGCTGTGACCATTGACCTCTGCCGGTGCATTTTGCCTGGGCTGACAAAGCGGTCCAGCGTGGCAAGTAAAAATACCTTGCCAACACTGTCCCTTTGACAGCAGCCTACGTTTTCAAAGAAAGAGAGAAGGACTCCGCTTGAGTCAACCCCCTTGTCTGTCTTCGCCCCCCTGCCGAGAAACATTCCAGCGGGATAGACCTTGGCGTTTAATTTGGACCATGGGGGAAAAATGTACGCCGTTGCACAGAACCATTTCATTTAAGGGGTGAGGAGAATTAGATGTGAAAATATCCATATACTGTTGGTCTGCTTTTACTGCACGAGGCTGTCAGAATTCAAATTATCCATAAAATATGAATAAACTGCCCTGCGTCGTAATCGTTTCGCTGCCAGTGATTTCCCTCTGATTTGTGGCAGGTGTTCATACCACAGCGTCAATGGAATCTTGTATCTTGGGGAAAAAAAAATATTAAATATTATTTAAAAACCTGTACGTGTCCATGTTTGGGTATTGCCTTCCAGAGAAATAGGAAACAGAGCTAAAGTTGCAGCTTCCAACTTGCAGTCAAAGAAAAAAAACGATGCCATATTGTCAACACGGACGTAAAGTCCCGTGGTGAAATATGATCTCCGGGAGTATCGTAGACCTTAAACCTTTTCGTTTGGGTTTAGCTGTAACAGCGTAGCGCGGTGACCCAGGGTGACCTGGGAATGCCAGACAAGGCCCATGTGTAAATAAAGATCGGCGTCGGTTTCATGACTCCCAACTCCAGTGGGGCTGCGGTTTGTTTACAGGCATTTGCTAACCTGTCCGCTGCCTTTTTAAGTAAAACGCAAGCAACAAATGGCACAGCGTGGTAACGGAAGCCCGTCAGATTGCCGGTGGTCTTTTGTAGAAGATAGAGAAGACCTGATTGTTTAAAAGCACGACACACAGGGTAGTAAATCTGAAGCAAATTAAGAAAGAATAAATTGATTTATGATAAACTGCTCATCATTTATTTCAGTTTGACCCGACCCAAAAATGTAATAGCTGCAGTATTTTTTTAATGAAATTCTAAGAACAGTGCCCGGTGGTTCAGAGGTGTGGATTGAGAAACTGACGATTGCTCTGAAAAGCAGGAGAACGGCCAAAATCTAAGGATGGCTTAGAGGCAGGGAGCTTTGGTATGACCCCAGAGAGCAGCCATTCAAACACTTCAGATTATTGTTGTTATGAAGAGCTTGGCAGCACTGATTTCATACTGCCTGTCAGGCATGACATGAGTAGGTGGACTGGGCCTGTCCTCAACCCACCCCAGTCCTACACCTCCTGTCCCTACGCAGGAGACACTGGCCGAGTCGAGGGTATGATCCTGAGCAAGGGGGGGTACGCAAACCGGGTCTTGTTTTGTTGATGCATACAGGGCTGCCAATTTTGGTCAGCTGGCTGGAGTGAGATTTTCAATCCGAGACGACAAGCCTGCACACACACGCACATGCATCTACATGCATGCAACAGTTTTATTACCTTGCAAATAGTCTGTAGGGTTTGCAAACCACCCTTTTGAGGTAACTAATTTTAGGTTTATAATGGAATAATATAGGTTTGTTGTAAGACTTCTTGCGTGAGGGTGAGAACCTGAAAGTGTGGATGTCACGGCAGCCCCTGCATGTGTGTACACGATCTGCGCACACGGCTGCGAAGACGCAGACTTAGCTGAGGTATAGATGTAGAAGTATAGATCAGTGTGTCACCACGACAAAACTCCTGAGCTGCAGTCTGGTATCTTTGATTTGCCCATAATGTACGGTGACAGAATGGCAGACCATCCAGGGAGCTGCCCCAGCCCGGGGCATGCCATAAGCTGCCTAGGATGGGCTCCAGGCCTCCACTGGATTTTAAAGAATACCTTCAGTGCTTTGACAAAATTAATATTAACTTTATATATAAACTTAAAGTATAAGCGTAGTATTTTTTGTTTAGTCGCTGGTCTGTCACACACGACAAATTGAAAAAACATGTAGCATGTAGTGTAGCATGTAGCGGTTTGGATGTTTCCCAATGAGGGCTGCTCGTTTGGGGGATTTCCTGTGAGGGCTGCTCCATTGGGTGATTCCCTGTGAGGGCTGCTCGTTTGGGGGATTTCCTGTGAGGGCTACTCCACTGGGTGATTCCCTGTGAGGGCTGCTCGTTTGGGGGATTTCCTGTGAGGGCTGCTCCATTGGGTGATTCCCTGTGAGGGCTGCGCGTTTGGGGGATTTCCTGTGAGGGCTGCTCCATTGGGTGATTCCCTGTGAGGGCTGCTCGTTTGGGTGATTCCCTGTCAGGGCTGCTCGTTTGGGTGATTCCCTGTGAGGGCTACTCCACTGGGTGATTCCCTGTGAGGGCTGCTCCATTGCGTGATTCCCTGTGAGGGCTGCTCCTTTGGGTGATTCCCTGTGAGGGCTACTCCATTGGGTGATTCCCTGTGAGGGCTGCTTGTTTGGGTGATTCCCTGTCAGGGCTGCTCGTTTGGGTGATTCCCTGTAAGGGCTGCTCCATTGGGTGATTCCCTGTAAGGGCTACTCTACTGGGTGATTCCCTGTGAGGGTTGCTCCATTGCGTGATTCCCTGTGAGGGCTGCTCCTTTGGGTGATTCCCTGTGAGGGCTACTCCATTGGGTGATTTCCCATGAGGGCTGCTCGTTTGGATGATTCCCTGTGAGGGCTGCTCGTTTGGGTGACTCCCTGTGAGAGCTGCTCGTTTGGGTGATTTCCTGTGAGGGCTGCTCGTTTGGGTGATTTCCCATGAGGGCTGCTCGTTTGGGTGATTCCCTGTGAGAGCTGCTCGTTTGGGTGATTTCCTGTGAGGGCTGCTCATTCCTGCTTCTGGAGATCTACCACCCTGCAGAGCTTAGGTGCAGTAATATTAAACATACCTGATACAGATAATCAGGCTCTTCAGTAGCATCTCCAGTATTAGAGATATCAGCTATATTGAAGCTATGGGTGGTAGATCTCCAGAAGCAGGAATGAGCAGCCCTGTCTTAGACAGTCTATTCATCGGCCAATGGTTTAGCGGCATGCTAACTCAGGGACGTTTGGTGCTGCTAATTGTTTCTTCTGCAGCATGTGACAACATGCCCTTGTTGGGCACAAAAAGCTGATTTTGACAATATTTGCAGTCTTATGGGACAAAACCTTTCAAAATGTTCTGTGATTTTTTTTTTCTGCAAGTACTTTGCAGCTAGGAAATAAACTCCACAGTAGTTCAGTTGGTTTGTAGCGAGATTAAGATTTAAAGGCATCTCCACATATGGCCGACGTTTCTTCAACGTTCTCTGTGGAAATGAATTACCGTATACGTCTGGCCCGAATGCAGCTTTAAAGTAGTTTTAAAGCAGAAAAACCCCAAAGGCAATTAAATTGCACAATGAATTTATACACCAGAAAGAATGTTTTCTATATTTTTTAATATTTTGTATAATAAAATGCAGGCGTTTGGGGGAGGTTTAAAAATACCATACAGGCGAAATTTTTCCATTTTCTGTTTGTAAACCGTCTTCATTCATGCTGCATGTGGAGAGACCTGGGGGGGGCATGGCTGATGAGCCCATCCCCCAGAGCTGTTTCTTTTTTGGGAGGGCAGGGGGCTCATTCTCTCTCCCCCCCCGCAACCAAAACATAAAACCCAGCTCCCTTGCTCGTCTGCAACCCTGCTAAATTTAGGACTAATTTGAAAAATGAAATGCGATCGAAACCTTTGTCAATGCTTACGTCTTAAACCTAAACTAAACTTAAGAATTTCTGTAAGTCTCCCTTTTCTTCCACCATTCTCTCCCATTTTTGCTAGTTTTATAATTATTGTATTCTGATTCATCAGCTGTAAATAGGGCATTTTGGATCTTCCTCCTCCTACGTTCGACAGCTGAAGCCGGATCTTTTGCTTTTGCTCTAAAGGAGGCCGATATCAACATGGCCTCTGATTTGACGTGACTTGGGCCGGGAGCCTCATTATGCGGCGTGTGACCACCTCTGAACCATGGGCCTACCCTGCACAAAAGGCCCAGGCCATTATCGGATCAGTGTGATTGGCGGCCGGCGGCCACAGGCTCCCGTCCGTGGCCCGGCCCTGTTCTTACCTGTCCATCTCCCCCAGATCCAAAGAAATGCGTCGCTTCCTGGGCCGTTCCGGGGAATTTCCAGAGGCCCCCCGATGTGTCCCTGCCATGTTGCGTGCCCCCCCCCCCCCCCCCCCCCCCCCC
>JAODJU010000085.1:2427550-2444760 GCA_026776725.1 Gnathonemus echidnorhynchus
GGCACCCGGCCCCCCCCCCCGCTTTGGGGACTCATGGTGGCCCCCCTTCAACACATGACCGCATCACAAAACACTTTAAGTTGGATTCCAACACAAATGTTTCAACCACACGACCCCCCCCCTCCCCGGGCATGCTGCAATGACGAATTGTTTCTACCCCATTTACTGTGCGTGGAACACGTTTTTTTCTTTCATGATCTTTTTTAATTGATGGAAATGTAATAAACATGTAAATAGCAGGCAACAAAACAAAGTATTTGGTGTTTTAGAGGCTTTAGCTACAGGGATATAGGAACCTGCAAAGATTTGCTCTGAAGGCAGACAGGAGTGATGTCATCTACCCCTGGGTTGAGGTGTTTATCTGCAGTGTTCAGTGTGCAAAAACCCCTAGTACTGCTAATGATTCAAACCCACGACCGTCCTTGGTGACGGTTGAGGGCCTTTCCACTTGTCTCTGAAAGTGATTGCCAAACCAGGCTTTACACATTCCCCGCTTTGGACCCTTTGGCCGAACGTCGAGGCTGGGAAAGCCAGAAGTGATGGATCATCTGGCATTTCTGGCAGGTCCTTGCCTGGTGAGCCTGAGACGTGGCCATTGGAAGATGGGAAGCTCACGCTTCCCGGGTAAGACGATCCCATTCTTTGAAGGATTTCCACATAACCAAGAATCCCTAAGAACATATCCATTCTCAGGGATGTCCTTTCCAGAAAGTGAATGTGCCGATGGCACGTCGATGTGTTTTTCAGCATCTGTTCTCGGGACTCCCTCTGTATACAGCTCTGGTTTGTTTTTGATTGTTGAATTTGTAATGCTTTACTGCCAAAAATATACACTTCAGTCAATCTACCAGTAACTTTGCTGCTGAGTAACTTTTGCGTGCTGTGAGGGTATTGATGCAAAAAGTACAGTGCCGTGCAAAAGCCTTAGGCAGTCAAAGAACTGAGTAATAAGTGTATATTTGCTCAGAAAAAAACCATTATTTAACATTAAAACATGCAAATAAACAGTAACACGAAAACGAACAATTTCTTCTGTTCTCCAAAAAAATGACTGATATCTTGGTTGGCTGTAAGAACATCTCTCTGGTCCCTAGACCTCTCCTCAGGGACACCTCAGCCGTTCCATTCCACATTCAATGGGGGTACTGATCATCCAAACATGGTGTGCTAGTGGTCAAGTCAAAAAGAACCTGTGTATAGTAGTTGATTGTTGCAAATACTGGGGTGAATTTGGGAGAGGTTTTGAAATGACAAAGCTAAAACACTTTGACAGACTTAATATCATAGTTTTACAACAACAGGAAGATGATTGAAATACCATTTTCCTTTACTGGCTAAGACTTTTGCTCAGTACTGTATGCGTGTGCCTTTAAGACTGAAGGGAGATGGAGAATCAATAGCAGCTGATGTCTTTAGACTCATATTTATCTGAAAAATTCCTCATAAATTCAGCAAGGGGGGTTTCCATAGACCTTGGTACATGTGGTGTTCAAAGCTTCAATAACAGAAGACTTCTTCTGACCTTCCCTAGCGGTGCCTGCACCTCCAGCACCACAGCAAGATGCCTGAAACGAGGGGTTTCCTGGTGATTTATGGAAGGACTCATCATTGATTATGTTTCTTTCTGCGGCCACGATGAGGAAACACAAACAGGCTGTTTGTTCAGACATAAATTCATATGCTGTCATCGGCGTCTAATGTGTTTGGGCCATTTTAACAAAGCCAGAAGTTAATATTTCTCTTAAATGTTATACATTAAAATCACATATAATTTGAAAAGAAAAATTTAAACACTGAATTTCAGCTCTCAGACCAAGGATTATGCATTTTATAATAGAAAAAGCAATATATTGTATATTCATAAAAACCTTTAAGTATATAACCCAAAAAAGGAAAAAATTAAACCTCTATTTCTGGTTATTAAAGCAGACTACACCATATAAACTTTTTTTCTGTTCCACATTCTCATAATACTTGCAGGAGTTGTTGCAAAAGTACAATTTATTTTAACATTTTTTTTTGCTTTATTTTCTAAATCAAATAAATGGGCTTTGGTTTTAGCTTCTAAATCTTGCAGCCACTGCTAGTTCGTGAATTAATCTCTAGAAAAGTAAATTGAACTGCACTGACAGTGACTGATATATAATGCTTGCCAGTCAATTAATTGGTTTGGCTTTACTTTCTAGTAAACTGAACAGTAACGATTTTTTCTGTTTACTGGTGCCAAGGACAACATGAAGACTGCATGCACAGTGAGTTAAATTATAAGGTTATGGCTTGATTCAATGCAGTCTTAATTTGCAGTGAACTGCTGAATGATCTCATTCGGAAAAACGCTCTCTGGGGTAAAAAGCTTAGGCAATTGCAGAGATGGAATGCGGAAACGAGATTAAAGATCTGTTTAATATTCTCAGAGCGATCTTGGGGTTTGGAGTCTGTTGACTCAGCAGGTGGAGAAGGAGAGGTTGGGAGGAGGAAATGGCGAACGTTCACATATGGGTCTACATCTTTCACTGAAACAAAAGGTTACTTATTTAAAGATATCGTATACTGAAAAGTCTCTTGGCATGTTTTTACTTGTCAGAACATTAGTCTTCTATGGTAAAGGTCTGACCACTGGTGAAACAGTTTTACTTTAAACCACTTTACTTAAATCATTATATCCCCACAATACTGATTAACCGCAATGGTGCTTTGCATTATAATTTGCAATTTATGAATCGGGATTGTCTTATACCTTTAAATGAATGAGTCAGACATCACCGGCTAGGTGTGCATGTGTGAGTGAATGGTGTGTGGGCGTGCTCAGTGATGGGTTGGGGCCCCATTCAGGGTTGTTCCCTACCTTGTGCCTGTAACCTCCAGTATATGCTCTGGACCCCCTGTGAACCTGAATAGGACAAACAGTTTCAGAAGATGGATGGATGGACATTACAGGCAAGACTTTCGTACTCTTAAGTGGCTGGATTAGGATTAAAAATCAGCCATGGACTTTGGGGTCCCCCACGATAAATTTTGCTGATCCGCAAACGAAACGCCCGGTATTCCAGATGGCCAGTCCAGGCCTGATACCCTTGTGCTCTATGCATGTGCAGTTTAACACCACCTAATTCGGGTCTGCTCCACTGCACCCCCTGCAGGTAATTGTGGTATATTTCCATTTATCCTGCTGTCAGAGCAGTGATTTTAGTATTTGAAATCAAAGCACACAGATATTGAGGCCCGTTTATTGTTGTTTACAACCATTTTGATAATAATTTTACGCTATAATCAGTGCCTGTTGCAGCTTTCGGAATAGACTCTGCCCCCCCACCCCCCCACGAAGCTACAACAGAGAAGTGGGTACAGAAAATGGATGGGAATGCATCTGTATGTTTTATTTTTCAGTATTTTTTCTGGCTCCCCCATGACCCTGATTAGGATTAGTGGTTCGAAGATGGATTGATCGATGGATGGGTGAAATCTCCAGGTCAGTAGGAACAATGTATTTCTAATTTCTTGACAATTCTTTTTCTGAATGCTTAAAATGTGTAGATACCCCATTTATCTAACTGTCATTAGCAGAAATCGGGACTTTGTTAGTCTGAATTCCTCTGCCGGCCCCTGGAGGATGGGCTCCCCCTTTGAATCTGCTTTCTCCCCAGGTTTCCTCTCCTGGGAGATTTTCCTTGCCACTGTCGCCTCTGGCTTGCTTTCTGTGGGCATTGGGCAGGGATAATGTAAAGTGCTTTGAGTCAATGTAATGTGAAAAAGAGCTTTACAAATAAGATTGAATTGAATTAGCTGATCTATTCAAATGTAAAACGTTGCCAAAATTGTGTTGAATCGATTCTTTGTTAGTGAACATCAATTATGACAGAAAGCGCACATTAAAACAACATCAAAGTGTGACTCTTCTTCTAATGTCTCGCATTTTGAGATTTAGGTAAAAAAAAAAGGAATGATTTAAAAAAGTGTTTCATTTCCTCAGTTTAGACTGTTCTTGCCTGGTCCTTTGCTGGGTTAGCAGTGATTGTCTCAGGCATCATTTGTTGAGGTGGCTTTGTCCCTTCTGAGTTTCTGATCTGGCCCAGTCACAGTATCGGAGCTTTAAGATTGTTATAAACATCCTTTCTCCAGGTCGCTTGCCCACCAGAGGCCTGGCAGCATTGTAAGGCACCAAGCCCAGCTTGGGAGGCTTTAACCCTTTCAGGCTCAAATTAAGTTTTCGTTGCTAAAGGACAACCAAGTCCTGCAGTGGTACTTCTGAGTAAAAAAAACTCATAAAATATGTATCTGGGGTAATAAGGTAGTTAGTTGCAAAACTGTTGCAAATCTGCAACGCCTGCCTGGAGAGGGTTAAGAGGAAGCCCTAAACAAAGGCATTGGGGCGGGGGTACCTGGACTAGTTCAGTATGACTATTCAGCTGTATAAATGCACCGTAAAAGACCTGCAGTGGCTAAAACAGTAGATTTGTTTTAGTTCCTGGAACCTGGATGCCAAACCAAATTCTTAAAGCAAAACCCATGTCACCACTGTGGGCATTTCTAGTTGCAATTATCACTTATTGTTAGCTTTACACATCCACCCACTTCCTGTCATGTGACTAAGTTCAGCTGCAGGAAATAAACATAGAGGACAAGGCAACAATTCACTGCTTTTTCTTGACTCATCAGATATATTTGCGGCACACAAATCGATATTTAGTAATTGGCTGCCCTATTAATTTTTATTCACTTGTTTTCCCTTCAAGTTCTTAATTGCTGTTTTTGCCTTCAGTTACTGAGTCCCAGAAACTACCTGATTTAGAGACTATTAAGAAAAAAACTCACTCCACCAAGTGGATGTGCTATAGTTTAATGTCTTTTCCTTGTCTTAATCGGGAGATTAATGAAACCGTACAAAACAGTTTAAGTTGCATACCTTTGCTAATGTACAGATGTCGACTTTGTGTTTAATTTGCAGTCTATTTATCTTCAAAAGTTATGGGTTCCTTTATTTCACGCTGTGCCTGTTGGGACGTCACACAAATCTGAGAAATTTGACCTGTCACGCGGCAAGTAGCCTACAGGCAGCCTTGCTTATGACAAGGAAACGGCGATGTAGACTAAACAGAAACCGGAGGAAACACAAGCAATTTCCGCTGCTTCTTTTGGGAAATGTCGTGGCCCACAGGATCATAATTAAATACCATAGAAAAGGGTCCAGTGGAAAATGTGGCCTTACCAGGGTATGTCATCACATGGCCATTGCAAGTGTTATTGTTCATGTCAACCGTCTTTAATATGCATGAAGCACTACCTTTGCAAAGACATGCCACCCTTTGTAGTTCCTTACCAGATGGCTTCAAAATGACTTGCAGATGACTCGTTTGGAGATGAAAGAGGCAAGAGAAGTGTATCCGACTCTCTCTTTCCTGGTCCCCTGGATGCATGCTTGGCCATATAAGTTGACATGAGGTATTTTTGTGTCAGATCAACTTTGGAGGCAGTAGGGAAATGGAGGAAGCCCAAATGAAGCTGGGACAGGTCATCTAGAGCCAAATTCGTTAAAATTTGCCAGAGTATGCTAATCCATGCTGTGAGACTCTGGGTGAACAGTCTGGCTGTTTTCATCGTCCAACTGAAACAATACAGAAAAAGGACCTAGACTTAGTTATGTTGCTGAAGACCTCTGTTCCCAGATAATTGATAGACCAGATAAACCCATTCCATGGCTTGTACTTTATAGCTCTTGGAGCACTTAAGAAGGGCGGCTCGCAATTACACACCAAGAGCTGAAGGGAGATCTCAGAGAAGTGAGGCACAAATCAGCGTTATTCAGATGCCAGGACACATTAGTTACAGCTGCTCTTCCTGCGGTGAACCTGGAAGTGGTTTTAAAGCTTCCTTTGCATATAAAATGCAGGCGTCTTGCGTCCGAAAGTTGGATATGAGCATGTCAAAGACCTGGAGGGCTGTGATAGTGCCCCACCTGGAGACGGCTGCATAAAGTAAAGCCTTAAAGTAGTCAATATGTGGAAAAACAACACCACGTTGTTGTTACGCATGGCTAGTAATCCTGACGAATGTGGACAATGATAAATGGCCTTATTAAATTGCCTATTGAAGGATATTTAATGCATAATATCTATGTAGAACAATGGATGAGAGAAAACACAACTTGCAGACAAGCAATGAAACTAGATAATAGCTGTTTCTTGCTGGAAGGTTTGGATTTGAAAATGACAAGGTAAAATATACACACGTTTTTCTGCGTATTTTGTCTTTCCCAGTTTGCTCAAGCTTTCATATGGTTTCAAGTATAGTAACGGCTTTAAACTGCTAACCTTTAGAAAGAACTTCTAAGTCCTATTTTTTTTTGCTTGGCCTTTATGTTCAATCCTGTGATCACGACCAACTCCAAGAGAACGGCTAACAAATAAGAAGCGTGTCACTCTGCCAAGCCAACCACTGTGCTGTCCAAATGCAGCGTTATCTTTCCAGTATTCACAGCTATGCGTGGTTACATCCTGAAAGCCTGGCGGGACAGAAGAGGTCTTCATCTGACCCATTCCTTGCGAGCTGAAACGTAGCTGTCCCTGACGACGGCTGATTGAAGTCACGGAATGAGGTGTCACGGAACGCGTCTGCAACCGAGGGCAACGCGACACTCGCTGAGGTACGTCTTTGTGGCGCCTCCATCGTGCATGCGGTATCCTTGGCGATGGCCGCCAAACCACAGGAATCTGGAGCCAGAAAGGGAAATAAACGATTGAATCTATCGATCCCGCCCCACATTTCAGCCTGGGGGGGAACGCCGTCTTCCACCCCGTGGATAAAAGAGGTGGTGCGCCCAGATGAAGATGGGAGTTGATAAATTGCACACCCATAAAGTTCAACACAGACAACTGCTTCTATGCCTTAGAGACTGAATTATACCTGTCAGTTAAATGTTGTGGTCAACTCTCTGTCTCAGGCACTATCCTATTAAACTATTCAACAGTACATAGTTATACCGTTACGCATTGAAGGAGATATTGGTCTTTGAGTCCAACAAATACTCTTGTTGTATCATCACCACCTTGTCGGCGTCTTGACTAGCTGCAAATGACTTCTGACATCCTCTGGCAAACAAATCTGTAGCAGCACTTAATGGGGAGCTCTTCAAACTCGATCTGGTTTACAAATGTTTAAGGCCGTGTGTATCGTAATGAATATGCAGTAAATCCGCATGGTGCAATCGCTATTAAACTGTAATATCGTAACGTCTGCCGCATGTGAATCGGGCCAGGATATACATGGGGAAATATGAAAGAACACACAAATCTTTTTGGAGGTTTAGGGATGGTGGCGTCTGATGTTTAGGCACCTGGTTGAAGCTATGATGCAGCACTTCAAATTACTGTGACTGCAATGGCAAGCCCCGTAACGGCCCCTGGGGGGTGTAGGAGTTTGGGGGGGGGGGTGAGCTTAGGGCGCTCTCTCTAGTCATCCCCTCCGCAAACATGACTTCAACATTCAGCATGATGCCTGGATTCCACTGAAATGATTCAATCAATTTATAGGAAACATTCGGGGTGGTCATGTGGAAAATCAGTTTGAAGAAAAGCAACTCACATATTTTGTTCTGACATGTTTTAACACATTTACAAGATAAATACTTTCCCTTTTTTCCCCTGCTAATGCACCAACGATATCTCCTTTAGTAACAGAATACAATTTTCTAATTACAGAACTTGGCGTTCATTTGATACTAATTCAATGATTTTTTTTTTTTAATCAGGCCATTTGGCAACATCTGGCCACCAAAATTCTAACATTATTAATGAAACGATTTAATTTAAAATGGCATCAATAAAGTTGGAAAACAATCAACTTAAAATATACACATTATCCTTAATGACTGATAAAATTAGCTAACATAAGTAGGCAAATTTTATAATCAAAAAGGATGATGTGCAAGAAACAACTATTTAAACTAGTTTCATATAAGATATTGATTCTACAGGCGTTGGACAATGAAGCTGAAACACCTTGTTTTAGACCACACTCATTTATTAATATGATGTAGGGCCTCCTTTTGTGGCCAGTAAAGCATCAGTTTGTTTTGGGAATGACAGATAAAAGCCCTGCACAGTGGCCTGAGGGATTTTGAGCCATTCCTCTTGCAGAACAGTGGCCAGGTCACTGTGTGATGCTGGTAGAGAAAAATATTTCTTAATTTGCTCTTCCAAAACACCCCAAACTGGCTCAATAATATTCAGACCTGGTGACTGTGCAGGTCATGGTAGATGTTCAACTTCTCTCCTGCAATATCCCTGCTCACTCATATTCATCAAACCACTCTGTCATCAGTCTTGCTGTGTGTATTGGTGCATTATCATCCTGATACATGACACCACCTTCGGGGTACAATGTTTGAACCATTGGGTGAACATGGTCCGCCAGAATGGTTTGGCAATGAACCGCCCATCTCGAACCAGTAGTAGGCCTAGGGAATGCCATGATATTGCAGCCCAAACCATCACTGATCCACCCTGATGCTGCACTTTGGGTACGCAGCGGTATGGGTGGAAAGCCTCTTTGGGGCTTCTCCACATCGTAACTCTTCCTGATGTGGGAAAGACAGTGAAGGTGGACTTAGAGAACAATATGCTTCAGATTGCCCCCAGCCAAAGATTTGCACTGCTGGCACCACTGAAACTAACATTTGGCACGAGTGACCAAAGGTTTGGCTATAGCAGCCCCACTATATACATTGACCCTGTGGAGCTCCAGGCGAAGAGTTTTGGTAGGAGCTGGAGAGTTGAGGTGTGCATTTAATTCTGGAGTGAGTTGGCCAGCTGTGACTTTAAGTTGTCTGGTTAGTACCCGGACACGTTTCAGACAGCATCCTCTTGCCTCCACAGTTGCTCCTGTTGGATGTGGTCCGTCCTTCATCATGGTATGCCAACATTACCCTGGATACCGTGGCTCTCTACACCACACAGACTTGCCGTCCTCGTCACAGATGCACCAGCAAGATGTGCACCAACAATTTGTCCTCTATTGAACTCTGATATATCTCCCATTATGTTGTGTGGACTTTGCAATATTTTATGTACAGCGGTCCTATTGCTCTGCTAATTCAATCTTCACACTGAGCTCTTATGATGGAATACACAATCAGTGAAAACCAGGCCACCAGGCCACACATAAATAAGGGAGAAACCTCAAACATTATTTTGGCCAACATTTCAGGTTCATTGTCCAACCACTGTATGTTAATACATTTATGTATGATGTTCATATATAATAAAAACACCTGATAATTTGCAATCTGTGCAAAAGCAATTCAGCTTAAAATTATAGCTGCCTAAAGGTTGGATATGCAAAATTTCTCTCTCTGCAAAAAGCACTATGCATGTAAAACTTGGGTCACAATTCTCAGATGAGTCTCAGGATTATGCAAGGTCTACCTTATCATGGTTACTTTGGTTCATCCCAGTTAGACAAACTGGGAATTTCCTGAGTACTCCTCAGTTTCCTGTGATGTATGCCGGAGCCATTCACAACCACTTCCGTTCCAAGTCATTCATAATGGGGTTTAAGATCAGATTGCCACCTGCAATTGTGGAACACCATTAAAATCACAGCTATCTGTGTAAATTGTACTGTATGTATTTAAATGACTTTAATAGGATGACACTTTGGGAACATTTTCCATAGTGAAAAGCACAAGTTTTCATTCGTTCCATTCATTTACTCTAATTTTTGGTGTTTGTCTTTGACACTTGCAATGCAGTGTGTGGCTCAGTGGGCTAAGCTTCTGTGCCTGTGATTGGAAGGTCACTGGTTCAAGCCTGGTCTCAGCATGTCAGTGGGCCCTTGAGCAAGGCCCTTAACCCCCCCCCAGCTCCCAGGGTGCTGCTATAGGTGGCTATCAAGTTGGCTCTCAGCTATGCAGAGCAAGATAGGGAAGAGAATTTCCCCATGGGGACTTTGTCAGCTGCTCAAATGCATATAGCAGTTAAGAATAAAACACACCCAACAACTGGCACTGTTTCCTCAGTAAAATCTGGGGAAAGTTGCAGATTTGAAAATGGATATCAAGTGTGCATGGTGAGTCAAGACTGGGCACTCCTGATGGTAGAAAGCAAGATGCTACTGGCTGCCCTTTCAAAACAAGTCAGTATTTAAAGCACCATACTGAACGCTACCCCCTGGAGCACAGCTGTTGTCTATAGGCAGCCGGCATTGGTATGATATGGCCCCACCTGTTATGTGTCACAAGGGGAACATATGACTGTTGCCAGATAGCACTCTACTGACAGTATGGGTATATGTGGTAAAAAATAAGACAAGAAATGAAATACAGGCCCTGACTAATGCAACAAACACAAAGCACATCTAATACGGTGCACATGAGTCTTATATAAATTTTGTAGGTTTTTTTTTTGTTTACTCTGTTTAGCATCTTTGTATCTTTACAGTTTATTCCATAATCAGTTACTTTGAAGCATTCACTAAATTTTTTCCTGTGGAGGCCACCCTGGCAGGTTTCCGGAGCGATAAACTGTCTGTTTGTATTCCGATGAATGCAATCTCAATGCGTCCTGACACGGGAGTAACCTACAGTTTTATCTCGTCGTCCGCAATTTTGCACAGATGTGAGCATGCCCTGCCGGGGGCCCCCAGCCCTGTCTCTGAAACCAGTGGGGAGGCGCTGGGGGTCCGCATGGTGAGCAGGGATATTGCAGGGGAAAAGCTGGGGGTCATGATGGTGGGTGTGAGACCTGTGTTCTTGCCTAGGGGAGAGTAGGAGTACTTGGGGAAGGAAGGCCTCCCTGCCAGCGTGGATGTTTTCAGGGGCATTCTGGGGGGCACGGCCCTGATACCGGGGTGGGCCACGGATGTGATGAGAGGCGGAGGCTGTAGGACCCTGAGCGAATCCTCCGGCAAGCTTTGTGTCCGTGCCACCCCATCAGGAAGCAAACCAATATCTGAGAAGACAGAGGCTAATGGCTGGAACTGGGGCTCCCAGTCAAGCAGATAATCCCAGCTGTAGCTGCCCTGGATCTCCTCCTCACCGCACACCAGGGAGGCGAGTGAGCCGCCCATCGATATCTGGCTCTCGGACAGGGCAGTATACACACTGTCAATGCTGTCGGGTAGCCTGACCCTACGTGTCAGCCTTCCCTCCCCCTCACCCTCCTCCCTCAATGTGTGGAGGTTCTCAAAGCTCACTGTTCCCACTGCCATGGTGACTGGTTCCACATAGCCATACTCTGATGAGCTGGACAGCTGGTCTGATTCCCGAGGGACCCCCGAGTCAGGGACACGGGATGCCCTGTCACTGAGCACAGAGCCGGCACTCTTCTGGCAGGGACGCTCGTTGATCATTTTGATCTCCGTATCCTCTGCAGTCTCCCCTTCTGCGGAGCCCCGCCCGCTGGAGTCTGAGATCCCATAAGAGCTGGTTAGTTCTCCCTTCACCCGGAGGTCCATGGAGCTGCTGAAATCACAAAACTCTGCACCATTTGGGCCCTCCATTCTGCTGGATGTGTCCACACTGCGTTCCTGTTTAGGGACCGGTGATGAACATCGTCTCCCTTGCTGTCTCAGAAGCAGGGCCAGGAAGCTAGCTAGCAGCAGGAGACACATCGTCAAAAAGACGTTGAGGCAGATGGTCTGAGTGTCAAGGGTTGTTCTTGCCATCATAGCTCCGATACCAGATATATTTACAGTTACCAGGCATGAAGCAGACCTGGAATCCATCTTTGGACCTCCGGCCTTCACCAACAGCTTGATAAGAGTTTGCCTTCTCTCCCTCCTGTAAAGTGTGTCAGATAGGTGGATGGTGCCGCTGGTTTTGTTTACAGAGAAAATCATTGAGGGGCTCACTAGCGAGTATTCAACGACTCCGTCCCGGCCGCCGTCACAGTCTGTCGCTTCCACTTGACCGATGATTTGCCCCTGTTCTGCTTCCTCTGGCAACTGGAAAAGGTAGAGGTGTTCAGTGAAGACAGGACTGAACTCATCCTCCCCTTGGACATCAATCTCAACTCTCACACTAGCTGTTTGGTCTCCTATATCTCTCGCTTCCACCAGAAGGCAGTACTGGCTCTCCCTTTCGTAGTCCAACACCTGTGTTGTATGGATGTCCCCAGTGAGAGCATCTATGGCAAAGGCCTGACTTGTCTCTGGGCTCCCACTGCCATAATCCAAAAAGCAGGACGAAAGGATGGAATAGGTCAGATGACCATTGGACCCAGCATCAAGGTCGACTGCTTGGACGGCACAGACAGGGGAGAAGGTGGGTTGATTCTCAGTCACGATGCAGTTCAGCACAGGGAATGTGAAGTATGGGAAATTGTCATTTTCGTCCAGCACAGATATATGAACCACCGAGAAGGCCACGTTCCTTCTCCCCAAGCCATCCCCATCGGAAGCCTGGATGGTCAGCGTGAACCTGGCATCTTCTTCATAGTCCAAACTGTGGTTCAGCACCAGAGAGCCAGAGAGGTGGTCCAGTCTGAAGCACCCATTGCTGTTTCCGGAAATGATCTCGTACTGGATATGGGCATTTGCACCTTGGTCTGGGTCTTGGGCCAACACTCGGGTCAGCATGGTGCCAGGCGGGCTGCACTCACCGATCCGTACGTGGTACTCCATGCTTTCAAAAGCTGGCGTATTGTCATTGACATCCAGCACGGTCACCTTGACTAGGGCAGAACCATCGAGCGGGGGCTGTCCTCCGTCAAAGGCGGTCACAGTCAGGGTGTAGCTGTCGGTCACCTCCCGGTCTAATGACGAATGCAGCACCAGCTTCCCCACGGACCTCCTCCAGGGCCCTGACTGGACCATGCTGACTTCCATGCAGAACCGCTGATCTTCGTCACCCCCGGTGATGGTGTATGTGAGACGGGTGTTCTGCCAGGACCAGTCCTGGTCCTCAGCTGAGAGCAACAGGAGGGTGGTGCCCACCACAGCATCCTCGGCCACGCTCACCTGGTATGTGGCCTGCTGGAAATGCGGGGCGTGGTCATTAGCATCTGCAATGTGAATGTTAATAGAAGCGACCGCTTCTAGGGCAGGGTGTCCTCCATCTGAAGCCTCCACCAGGAACTCTACGGTGTTTCCACTGCTGATGTTTCTCAGTGGTCTGCTTGTGTACACAGAGCCTGGGGAAGCAGGACAGAGTAAACGATATGATACACACCCGTATTGCTACTTATGTCTTCATTCACCAAGCACAAACAGTTCATGGTTTCCATAAAACGAGTCTGTCCACTGAAAGCTCTCTCTTTATACCAGACCCATCAAAATTTAACAAGAACTAACAGGACTATTGTTTGGTTAAATTTGGATTCAATACTTGGCCTTTCACAATCTAAATTCCCCAAAGGATTATGTTACAATGCCATTTTAGGTTCACTGCTCGAACACAGAAGTTACCCTGACTGATATCTTAAATCCATTTCAACAACTTAACTTCACTGATGAAAGTTTGACCTTGTATAATTTTCCAATTAAATCCAGTTAATATCCAGCATTTCCTGTTATTTTGTATTTAGAAACCCACTGCTTCATGATGTAGCCAAGTAATTGTAAAAACATGGTTGAACAAGAACGAATGATGCAGTGTCAAATTGCAGACACATTTTGGGGTAGATTGAGACCAAATTTTGAGAACTCCACTTTTCTGTTGACACTGGTCCAAATATCGCTTCCCATTAATTACTTTCCCTTGAAACATGCAACAAATCTTTTTTTTCCCAGTAATAGGTTTTGGCTTGGAACAAAAAAAAGTAAATCCTCGTCTGGAGAGCCAAATGACAATATTTTAGTCTCAGTTCATCTTGTCTTACCTTTGATTCTGGAAGTGATGATTTTAAAGTGATTCCAAACCAGAAAAAACTTTTGCTGAGTTGACTTTATAACTACCTTTCACTCATAAAAAAATGTTAATCTCATAAAACCTCATCGTTTTTCTGTGAGGCTGCCCCTTCGCAAATTTGACCACTTGAGCTCACAAACTGGAAGTCGTAGGGAGAATAAATACTTAGCAGTATTGTGCATAAACACAAAACACAGGGCACAAGGACAATTGTGGGCACCACTCCCTGTTGGCAGATGGGTAACAGCACAGAAGGAAATGCCAGGACGTAATTTGTTAAGATTAACAGACAAAAAGACAGCCTGCCAAATAGATTTACAAGGGGTCTTGGAAGGGACACCAGAATGACAATAGCTGTACCTCTTTACAGAAAAATGTCCCCTGTGTTTCCAGGCTTACTGTGTAAATGGCAGAGGTGCAGTACAAATCCGAACCAAGATTTTGTTCCAACCAACCAGCTGAATACTCTGTGACTGTGACTCTCTATACTCAACTGGTTGGTTGAAACAAAATCTTGGTCCGGATTTGTGCTCTCTGGACCTGAAATCACCTCCAATAAATGCTGACCACTACGGACGGCCTCCTCACCAGAC
Source organism: Gnathonemus echidnorhynchus (assembly GCA_026776725.1). NCBI lineage: Eukaryota > Metazoa > Chordata > Actinopteri > Osteoglossiformes > Mormyridae > Gnathonemus > Gnathonemus echidnorhynchus. Next base: position 2,441,984 of record JAODJU010000085.1, read on the forward strand.
TGTCGGAAGACTAGCTTGGCCTGTTTCAAGGGTCACATCGTGAGGGCTTATATAGAAAGCCATAAAAGTGACGTGATGAAAGGCACAGAGGAATATGGCAGAGATCTGCACTGTACCCTATCCATTTACCATGGAAATAGGGTGGTGAGTCTTAAAAAGAGAGAAAGAAATTCTGTGTACTTAAGTACAGCAAAGGAACCTGAATCAGATTTGGCCATTTTTCTATGTATTGGCATGTAGCATGTGTTCAGTATACATATAACACGATAATTATACATTTGTATTTAAATGAAGCTCATCTTAAGGAAGTGTAAATGTCTAAACATTAGGAATAAGCGGTTGAACTTTTTAGTCCTTGATCTGCAAATATGACATCATCATTTAATTATTAAACTGCTGCACTGTGTTTGTTTTGTTTATCTGTATTGATAGTTTCCAAATCATGTCGCCAACTGAGTATTGCATTTATGAATCTTGTGCAAGGATGGTTAATCGTTTCACAGTTGGATATGGAATGTGAATTCTCTGTAGTATATATGAAAACGGGGTTAAAACAAAGGATTATTCTTTGCTTGTATTGTTTGTGAGGTAATTTTACTTTTTGGTCTTTTGATGATTTCTCCATAACCTGTGCACAACATTGGACATCATTATAAGAAATACAGGTCACAATCATCTAGTGTTACCATTCACTGGACTGATGTAGAAGCCTTCTGTGGGTGGTGAGACAAGTCTGTAAGTAACTACGCCATTCAGTCCAGAGTCTCTGTCAGAGGCACTCAGGGTCAAGACAGAGGTGTCAGCTGATGTCAGCTCTGGCAACAGGACCTGCCAGGAACAGGAGAACCATAAAACACCGAACCATCTACAGCACCTCCTTGAACAGAGAATGGAAAATGGCTGTAAATTGCAACAATTTAGGTTGCGTTATGGGAAACGGTTACAAAGGATGGTCTAAGGTGATCTTTTCTTGGCCAGCGCCCCATAACCACAAGTTCTATCCACACATCTGTGGCTGTATTGCTACCTGTCAAAACGGATATCTGAACCAAAAATATTTGGAAGCTCTTTGAAAAATGTTTCTGGACAGCCACCCTTGGAAATCCTCCCTCCCTCCCGTCGCCTGCAGCAAAGATCCAGACCTGGTAAGATTCTTCTGTGAAGACAGGAGGATTGTCGTTGACGTCTAGTACTAGAACCTTAACCTCTGCTTCTGTCTGGTGGATGGAGTCTGATGCACGGATCCTCAGCGTGTGTTCAGACTGGTCCTCGTGATCCAGACTTCGGGTCAGCGTGATGATGCCAGTGTAGGGGTCAATGGTAAATTGCCCACCTGAGCTGCCCCAGTCTGCAAAGCTATAAACTATGCTGGAGCTGAGGTCCATGTCATTGGCCATCACTTGAGTGACCATATGACCAGCTGGAAGATCTGATAGGCCAGACATGACAGATATTTTATCGAGTGTTAGCTAATTACAGATTTTCTCTATTTTCTACTTTAGAACAAGCAGCTCAACTTATGCTAGTATGCCTGTAATTTATGCAAGAAAGGAACTATTCCCTATTAATATTCTTATAATTTTATTACTGAATGATATAACATCAGGATCTAGTGGAAATATTAAATTTCTATTTTCTTTCTATGAATATTCAAGGTTTTGAAAGTACATCGAAGCATCTTACTTTCTGCTATGGTTATGGGCTCCATGGGGGTTATTACTGGTGTGTTATCATTGATGTCCACCACCTGTATCTGGACGGTGGTGGTTCCTGTTAGACGAGGGCTTCCTCTGTCGGCAGCCTGGAGAACCAGCCTGGGGCAACAGCACAATCAGTTACCAAGTGAGGGCCTCCGATCCAGTATCCCAGAGACAACCATTAGCACAGATGTAGTTGTCACAAGTTTTCAACCAACAATACAGAATGAATCAGAATCAGAGTACTTTTATTATCATAGAGTACGTTGCAGACAATTATTATGAAAGGCATCATGAAAGTTTTGTGCCTCCAAACCTAATAGATTTTACAATGCAACAAAAAAATCTACATACAAAATGACTTAAGTCAGATGGGTAGCACCTGCACTGGATGTTATGGTAATATTTACTTGTAAGATGGGATGACTTCCCTGTCCAGGACAGCACTCGTAGCCAGGATGCCCCTTGTGGTGTCGATGATGAAGGAGCCGTTATGGTTTCCAGACAGGATGAAATAATCTATCTGCCCATTGCCGCCACTGTCTGCATCATCTGCAAAAACCTACAGCAACAAGGCTGTGTCTCTTACTACATGTCTGACGTATGCTTCCCAAGCATTGGTCTCAGAGGTGCTGTAGTGCGACCACCAACATAGATAACACTTCTAGTGACACTTTCTATGAGCACATTTATAGTGCATCATAATGCATTCATAAAGCATTATAAACATAGCTTTAAATATTTATCAAAAGGCACAATACATTATAGTCATGTTTAATATGCATTATGAATGCTTTATGAAGCTCTCATCTATAATACACTATAGATACCTTCATAATGCAGTACAAAACATCGTTAATACCAGTCATTGTAATGCCTTATGAAGCTATCTATAGCGCATTATAGGTGACTGCATCACTGGAGCTTATGAAGTAATTCTTTATGAAATTGTTACAATGCTTTAATAATTCTTATACTGACTGTAATAATGCATCATGAAGGTATCTACACTGTGTGCAGAATTATTAGGCAAGTGTGTATTTCACTTGTATCTTCTCAACCGACCAATACTTTGAATCA
>JAODJU010000085.1:2444860-2466206 GCA_026776725.1 Gnathonemus echidnorhynchus
CTTGATTCAAAGTATTGGTCGGTTGAGAAGATACAAGTGAAATACACACTTGCCTAATAATTCTGCACACAGTGTATAACGACAGCTTTAATTAAGGATGACAGTGTTAAGTAAAGTGTTACCACAATGTATAATGCCAGGAAACAGTAGAAGTAATACTGTAAAAGTCTGACAGTAGCTATAAGAAAAGAAGATTAAACATCTTAGTGAAGGGAATCTTAGGTTACCAGGACTTTACCTGCGTGATGTAAGTGTCGTGGGCTTGTCCTTCCCACACAGCCGTTCTGTAGCATGTTTGCTTGAACATGGGTGCATTGTCATTGACATCCAGCACAGTGATGACCACCATGCAGTGGGTTGTTTCGTGGCCATTATCTGCCAGAACTACCAGCTGGACTTCCTTCTTTTGCTCGAAATCGAGGGAGGTCTCCTTGTTCACAGAGATGTCACCTGCAAACGCAAACAAGCCTGTTTTCACCTGGTGCCTCTCAATTAGCATGTCTCATCACTCTTATAAATCAGTTCCTTCCATCCAGCTGTCTCCCAGAACTACTTATCTAGTGAGCCTGGTGTTTATGCCCCAAATTACAGAGCATGAGGCAAAGGCCACCCTAGATGGGATGTCAGTACAACACAGGACACATGCAGAAAATCACATGCCAGCTCTGATCAAAACACCATATACATAGTAATCCACTATTATAAATGGACTTTTCAGGTAATCTGTGAGGATCCAGGCCCTGGCTACAAAAAGGCTGACATTAGAATCTGTCTGGTATTACCTACAGCTTGTAGCTTCCAGCACAAAATACAGCTTGACTGAACTTCGCAGCTCAACATGTAGCTAAATATTGATTTAAGATGTTAACACTCTTGCCGTACTCTCCTTGGGTGTTGCAGACTAACACTGTTTAATAAGCCAGAGCGCCAAGAAATCGAATCCAACACGAAAAGCCATCTGGAAAAACCACAAGCGAAGGAACGCATACAATTCGGAAAAACGATCTAAAGAGCACAAGCATTACACTGATGGTCTCCGCAGAGGTGCGGAACGGCAGATGACGCATTGAGCTTGTGCTCCTGGCTCAGAAACAGAGCTGAGACAGATCATGCTTGTGGATCCTGAGGGTGATTAATCGAGCAACGTCTACGAAACGGTGCCAGCTCATTTGCCACAGCTGGCTCCGACCCGGACCCCTTCTGAAGCAGTCCATAGCAAAGAATGCATGCGTTCATTGTGAAACCGGGTTAGGTCACACCAATTTTACATGGATCTTACCGGTGTGCTGGTTTATGGCAAAAGCCTCATCATCATTGCCGTTGAAAATGCCGTACTTAATTGTCCATTGGTTGGTGCCTTCACCGACAGCGACTACAGTAACAACCCAGGAACCTAGGGATATTTAAAAAAAATCTGCTGAAAGGCATTGTTTTTCTCACCACTAAAGCTGAGGGAGGTGGCTATTAGGGCACAGAACTGGGCTAAGCTGGGGGTCTCTGGACGCGATACTACTCAACTGCAGGGAAGAGGCACATACACTACAGTAAGGTTCAGTTCTGGTCCTGGAGGGTCAGATTCCACCACACTTCACAGATTTCCCTGCTCAAACTCACCTACTAAACCTGACAATTAGCTGATTAAGATGGGTTTGAGCAGAGAAATCTGCAGAATCCAGACACAAAGAGTGAGAATGAGATTCCAGCTTCCAACCCCAGAAGCAACAGGGATACGTGCTTAGCCACCATGCCATTCACAGCTCAAATTAAGATTCAAAAGCAAAATTTCCATTATCAGCTGATTAAGGCAGAGCTGGAACAAAGCTTGTGATTTATGAATTTAAATTCTAAAGCTTAATAATACATATGTTGTAATAGTTCATGACATAGCATGTCAGAATGACAAATGACCATATACTGAAAGCTCACCAGTTTTGCTGTTCTCAGGAATTGCAGTCATGTAGGAATCCTCGGTAAACCGCAGTTTGGGTTCTTCTTCAAGATGGATGAGGACCAGAGAGGAAGAGGACAGAGATGGAGTCCCCAGGTCTGAAGCGATCACATGCAGGAGTCTTGTGACAAAGATGCCGGGTGACAGAGATGTTTTTAGTTGGATCTCCCCAGTGTTGCGGTCAATGCTGAAGAATTTGTCTGACTCGGATAAGTCGAATATCACCGTCCCATTGTTCCCGAGGTCACTGTCACCAGCTGTCATGGTGACGATGGTCTGGTTGACCACAGTGTCCTTGGAGACCAGGCAAACAATGAGGTTCTCTGCAAAGGCTGGAGCATTATCGTTGACGTCCTCGATGTCTACAGTTACCGTGGCGATGGAACTGCGTGGTCCCTGGGAACAGCCATCAGTTGCAGTGACATGGAAGGTATACTGCTCCTGAGCCTCCCTGTTCAGCAGCTGGGCAGTCCTCAGTACGCCCCTGGACTCGTCAATGGAGAACACGGCCAACGTGTCCTCCAGAAGGGAGAACATGACTTCCCCATTAGAGCCCTGGTCATTGTCGGTGGCGATGACCTGCAGGATTTCTGATCCCACGGGTGCACCCTCACTGACAGACACATGGTAGGTCTCCTGACTAAATACCGGGCTGTTGTCATTCTCGTCCAGAACCAGAACCTGGAGTTTGGCAAGGGAACTCCTGGGAATGGCTCCCTGATCATGACCCTCTATGATGATGGTATAACTGCTTCTCTTTTCTCTGTCCAGACTTCGCAATGTGCTTACAGCTCCACTCGTAACATTGATGGCAAAACAACCATCGGTGTCACCTAAAAAGAATTTGTTCACACAAGTTGACACAATTTGTTCACACAAGTGCTTGATATACCTTGGATACTATTAGTTGTAAAGCACACTGGATCGAACTGTTTATTATTTGTAATTGCTGTAAATGTGGCCATTTACAATGACGGAAGCAGAGAGTAGTTTTAGAGAGTTAAGCTTTAGAGATCATCCACCTTCTATGCTGTAACGTATGTTGCCATTGGGCCCAGCATCCGGGTCGTCAGCCTGGGCGATGTAGATGACTCCTGGAGGGAGGGTCTCTGGCACGCTGACCTTGGGGGTGGGTCGGGGAAAGCGGGGCGTGTTGTCGTTGTTGTCGAGCACGGTGCAGAGGACCGTGGCGGTGCCAGAGAGTGGCCCGGTCCCACTGTCTCGAGCCAGAACTAGCCAGAAGCAGAAATTGTGAATGCTCGGCCCACTGGCACATCTTACTCAAAGTCCTGCATATTTCTGCAGCCTAAAGGCATGATAGCTGCACGCAACGATTCACCAACAGCTGCCATGTGTGAAAGCTCCTACATGTTTATTTTCTCCATCGTAACATCTGCCTACCTATTTTCCGAAACCACTTATCCAGGAGAGGGTCATGGTACGCCTGGAGTCTATCCCAGAACGCAGAGGAGACGAGGAGAGAAACCAAGGATGGGATGCCAGGGCAGACACTCACACACAATCACACTCAACGGGCAGTTTGAAACTCCAGCATAGGTAATCACAGACTTTTGGACTGCAGGAGGAAAAGCACAGAAACACAGGGAGAAATGCAAACTCCACATACAGAGCCAGGCGTGGGAATCAAACTACAGCCTATAGTACTTTAACCACTTAATCACTGAGCTGCCCTCCATTGTAAAAGTGGATGCAATATCAGATATTTTATATGTGCGATCAGCAAGTTCATGTTGAATGCTGCAATTTCTCCAACCAGAACTTAGAAACAGAAAACCAACTGAGGTAAAATAAAGGAATATCCATATATACTTAACTCTTTATAATAGAATGTGTTTTGTTGAAACCGCCTTTCTTCCTGCTGAGTGCTGGGAAATGGATATTGGGAGGACTGAAAATATGCAAGATATTTTATTAAGCTCAGAGGCAGAAATGGATGTGACAAGCCAGCAGGTGACCTCAGTGAAATTGGATTAAATGTCAAAGGAAAGCGTTTGGGCTGCATTCTAAAGCTCAATTATGTAAATGTGGAATCTGTTCCTGCGGGGCCACGGCAATAATGCTAACATGAGCCAAACATGCAAACACGGTGCAAACATCCCCATTGCAAATCCTAGTGGACTTTCAAGGACCTTTAGGTCTTCTGGTAATGCTATTAGTCACATCTGATCTATAATTTCACTCATTAACTTTGCTGCTTGAAGTTAAGGTACCAGCTACCTACAGGTTATTGCCTCCAACCCCATTGCCTGCCCCCCCCCACCCCTGGGATCTGAACCTACAAAACCAGAAGGTTTCCAGGAAGGTGGTGAAGTTGGCATAGGTGCTGGGAGTGTAGTTACAGATGGAGGAAGGAGTTCAGTTGACACAAGAGTGGAGTTTACCTAGGAGTGGAAAACTTTCCTGGAGCTCTCGATCCAACCGGGCTGCCGTGTGGATCTCCCCGGTGTTAGGGTCTATGGTGAAGTATCGGAACCCTGGGCCAGGCAGAAGGCTGTAACTGACAGCGGCGTTCACGTCTGTGGTACACAGACACACACACACAAAGACACACGTTTACAATTCTAGCTTTGTAGACATTTCTCACTTTAATGAAACTGATGATCCTTGACCACTTCCCAGCCAAACTCAGATGATAAACAGATGATAATTGGGAACAAACAAACAAAAAAAAAGCCCTCAGCATTTTTAGACTCTATATAAAAATCAGGAGACATCTGGAGACATCAACACCACACTAGTTTTTCCACTGTGTGGAGTCTATTTTTTGTGTGTCGTGTAGATAAACAGATCAACGCACACCCCCCCACACTGAACAAGTGTCACAGCTAATTCACTCTCAAACCAAAAGCGTCTTTGGAAAATTAAAAATGCAAATATTGGACTTAATCAAACACTGGAATGTTTCCTAGAGTTTCAAAACCAAGACACTTCCAAACTAGTCAAGCTGTCATGACTGTTGTATTGTATAACATAGACAGTGTGGTAAGACCCCATTGTGCGTGGAAAACTACTATATTTAAAAGATTCCCACGTGAAGCCCGGGTGAGGCTCATGGACAGCTCGCTCTATGATTGCGACCTTGTCCGCCCAAGTTTTGTTTGGGGGAAGTCTTATCTGACCAGAAAATTGGAAACAGCAGCGGGGAACCAAGTAATTTCAGATAGCATCGGCCAATTAAAAAACCTGGCGCAGACTTCAGCTGCAAAGCCCTTGGTTTAAAGGCTGGGGTCCTCTAGGTGACAAATGCATTTCCCTCTCCACAGTGGCCTTCAGGGGACCTTTCACAAGTATCCATAAATGGAGGGCTAATGGCCATGCAGGTCCCCATTAGGGTTGGCCGGGCTGCCAGAGGCGCAAGACTCACAAACATGGAGATTGACAACCCGTCTCTCACGTCGAGGCCCCCCACGACCGGGGCCGGGTGGGCTTCCGACCAAACAGCCCCCGGGCCTCCTTCACCACCACCAGAAATCTCCTGCATGTGGTTTGCATCAGCTCATGCTTCCAGCCTCATCCCTCCGCGGCTGCCGTTGGCTGCCTCTCGTACTGCACCGGCATAGCACTAGTGACTTGTCCTCCCCGTGCGGATCAGCGTTCACGCTCCATCTCGCCGTCCAAGTGCGGCAGCTGGGCCTGGAATGCGAAAGTCGCCGGGGGGCTGGTAACGCAGTGGGGGGAGGTCAGGGTGGTCTGAGGTTAACAGACCCTCAACCCTGATTTTGGGGATTGGGTAGAGGACCAAGCTTCCAGGGTCAGGGTAGGTTGGATGCCCGCGGATCTCCCCACCAGCGGCGGTCTGACCTCCTTCGACTCGTGTGTGGTGTGTCCTCTGCTAGTCTGAGATGCCTACAACGTGTAGGCAAAAGGAACATCTGAAATGCCCCCGCCCCTTTGGGGGGGGGGGGGGGGCTTGTAGGACACAACATAAACACCTGAACACCTAAACATCGGAACCCACAGCTGGATACATGGAATGGAAGAAAATAATAAAAAATAAACAAACCCAGCTATAAATGCATTGTATAGTGTGATATAAATCCAACACTACTCATATACTGGGCAGTTTTTTGTAACTGTTTTTGTCATTTGAGGTTCTCTGATCACTATGTAGTGACAGAGGTTGTAACCCTAAAAATGGTCGGTGCCAGGGGTCATCAACAGCTTCACCTGTCAGTCACAACCAAGAGGGCATTTCCAACAGACACGGAGATTTCCAGAAAGCAGGGGGTATGGCTCAGGGTTCTGCCAGAGTGACAACTAAGATGACGGTCTTATTAGCACAGATGGTCCAAATCAGGAGTCATCCAGGGACTGCGGAAAAGCAGACTGGGTCAGGGGCTTGGTTCCTGTTTGTGGATGTTTCTCACCACAGAGAATGACAGGAGACATCGATACCGACATTGAGCATAAAATATTTTGAGTGGGAGTTAAGACACTGTCAATATTTTTAAGAAAAATAAAATCTGGAAGGTAAGGAACAATAAGGGTGTGCCCATCCAAAGTCAAACAAACACAGAAATTTGTTCGGTTTGCATGTGATGAAGTTGAACGGGGGGGGATGGGGGGTTGAGAATCACCACCCAGCTCAGACAAGACAGAAACATGTGCAAACTAAATATTATGATGTCCAGAAATGTTCCAGGAATTAAAATTCTGGTTGTAATCAGCTCCAAGGAACACAGAAACGCAAACCTAGCCTGTATACTCATCAAGAATTCGGTTTGCAGGTTAATGAAGGTTGAGTTTTAAGTGGGATTAGAGCCTTCCTACAGGACAAATGTGTACTGACATTGGATGACTGGGCTGGATGCGGGTCTTCTATGCTTATAATAGTACTGCCACCTTGAGGCATTATTGTGCTAAAACACCTTTGATGGGCAATCCCGAATATTGCCAACTGAGCTCTATGGAAAACAACTCCAAGACAAAAAGCATTAATCCACCATCATTCGGCCACTCCAACTTACATAGACAGCGGTAACGGAAACGTACCCGAGTCCCTGTCAAATGCCGTCACCTTGATCACAAGCTCCCCAGGCTCTCGGTTCTCAGACACAGCTGCTGTGTAGATGCTGTGTTCAAACTCAGGGGCCTGGTCATTGACATCAAGTACAGCAACCATAAAATGCTGCGTAGAGGCATGGGGTGGCTGGCCAGCATCCACAGCCTTCATCACTATGGCGTGAAAATTTGCCAGCTCGTAGTCCAGTGAGCGAGCCAGGTGGAGCAGACCTACAAGTGTGAAGTAGATGTTTTTAGGTTTGGCTATCCTGAGGAAGAAAACGCCTACAGAATTACATTTATGCAGCTGAATAAAGGTAATTGAGCAGATTAACTATTTAAGGATGTCTCTTACCAGTTTTTTCCTCTAACACAAAGAGTTCATCCTCATTTCCAGATTCGATGATGAATGTCAACTGGCTGTTTTCTCCCAGGTCAGCGTCCCTAGCGACAAAGTGGTGCACCAAAGTTCCCACAGCAGTGTCCTCAAGGACGTGCGTGGAGTCTGAGGACATGAACACAGGGCTATGGTCGTTGACGTCCTGGATGAAGACCTGCACGGTCAACGAGGCCTTCCTGCGCTCTGAAGGGTCCTCGGCCTGGTCGATGGCGGTCACCGTGAAGACGAAGCTCTCGGCTGCCTCTCGGTCAATAGGCCTGGCTGTGCTTAGGGTCCCGGTGAATGGGTGGATGATGAAAGGCAAGTTGGGATCGGCAGAAATGGAGTAGTGTAGGCCACTGTTGGCTGCAGTACCATCTCTGTCCCCAGCATTGAATGTGTAGACAAATGTCGCTGTGGGCAGGTTCTCCACCACACCAAACGTGAGGACATCATCTGGGAACTGGGGGGTGTGGTCATTCACATCTTCCACGCTAATGCCCACGAGCAGAGAGTGGTTGTGGGCAGAGCCCTGGCTGCTGCTCTCCACTCGCACCCTGAGGAAGTGCTGGGTCGCAGACTCATAGTCTAGCTCCTGGCTGACGTACAAGCCACCTGAGGTGGCGTCGATCCCAAACCGCAGACCGCCATCGCTCTCGGCGACTGAATACTGACTCGGCACATCGTGGTCCACAGCTGAGCCCAGGTAACCAATGACGGTACCGGGCCTGGTGTCCTCTCTCACAGAGAAACGCCTGAAGTTATGGGTCCTGCTTCTGTCCCCGGTGGCATCCACCCACTCAACGGAGTGAACCTACGGCAGAAATTGCCAGTGTGGTGGTCTTTGTGCTGTGTTTCATACATGTTTCCATTTCATTCACAGTTGTGATACATTTATGTTCAGAAATCTGAAATCTACATCTAAGATTAAGGTAAAACGTTTCATTACTGAAAACTAGACAGTTTGTTATTGGATATTAAGAATAGCAACAACACAAAAATAATATAAAGAGCAACAATAATGGGTAATGCTTCACATTGTACTTTCATAATGCCTTTATAACGCATTCATAGAACATCCAATGCCCTTCATGATGCATTCATACAGCATTCATAAGCAGCATGTAAGTATACCTTAACATTCTAACATACAGCTTTATTATACATTAATAGCAAACATTATACGATTGTAATGTTTATCACACAGTTTTTGTTATTAATGTAAAGCATTACCCAGTAATGATTATAATGCTCCATGACCCCATACTGGATAAGCTATTATGGAATATTATTATTAATCCATCCATCTTCCAGTCAGTAATGCAGCACAGGGATGCAGTATAATAATAATTATTATAATAACAATGGGCACATTATCATGTGGATCTTGGAAACTGGCCTTCTTTGTTGTGGTTTCCTTGTAGCTTCGAGTCTAGAAACATTCATCAAATAAATCCAAGTTGTTTAAAGTTCCTGTCATGTAACATTAACAATGAATGTACTGTAGTTATTTTGCTTATTGAAACCACCCATCCACCAACAAATTATACTTCAACTTTACAGAGATTGTGAAATATGATTTATATTATTGCGTCATATAGAAATATGATTTCACTCAGAGCAGTGTGGTGTCGCATGAATCTGGATCAGACCTCTGAACGTGAGCTTTTCTTGAAAGAACTTATAGTTTAGCGAAAGTATACTTTTCGCCAGGAGCATAAACAGTAACTGATGAGTATGGCCCTAACGTGCTCAGGAACGTCCGCATGCTGATTGGGGCAGCACCTGTAGGTGGATCATGATGGTCTCTTTGAGGGGTACTGGCCCGGAATCAGCCGCGATGGCGGTCAGAGCATAATGAGCCGCATCGCTCTCCGAAAAACGTCTTGTGGTTCGGATCTCTCCGCTGCTGCCGTCAATCTTGAAGTGACCGGGGTCGTCTAAAGCCAGCAACAATGTTGGGAAAAGGAGCAAAGACAGCTTGGTAGATGTGCAAAATAATCCCAGACATGCTTTTGGTAAATACAGCAAAAAGTTTGAAACATGATGCTATTAACAAGTAAGAAATGGTGAAGTAGTCACCCTTCATAGCCCAATGTCAACATGAATTGATTGTTTTCTTCTTGAGTTTGAATTTTGAATCTCTGACTCAGCCTGTTACCTGACATCAGAGAGTAGTGGACTGTTCCATTTTCTCCAGCATCCACGTCTTTAGCGTGAACAGTGGTCACCAAAGAGCCAGCCGGTGATCCAGCCCAAAACTATCAATCCAAATCAGACCAAGAAACATCAGAATCAAGCTGCTAGATGCACATAAATCCTTAAAAACCTACATTTTCTCATTTCTAGTGATGCACAATTTTGTCTATCAGTGTTTAATTCATCCATCTTTCACTGGCTCGCAGTGATAAAGTTTATTATCCCTTTTAATCAGGTGAGGCAACATTTAAGAGAATTAACCAAACAGGATGTCTTAAAAGAGCTTTAAATTCTTAATGTACGTACTCCTGCAAGCCAGCATCTGAAAAAAAATGTTATACAAAGGTCCACCAGGTGGAGCTCTTTCAAAGTAACTGAATAAACCTCTCTCTTCTCTGGTAGTATAAAACTGGTTGATGTTAATTAACCAGCCCCACCTGGATGCTGAGCTCCCGGCTTGCAGGAAGGCTGGTGAACTGCGGCGGGTTGTCATTCACATCTGTGACAAGGACATGAACGTGGGCGGTGGCATTCAGGCCAGGGTGACCGTGGTCAATCACCAAGACTTTCAGGATGTGGTGGGTGTGCAGTTCGTGGTCAAGAGCGATCCAGTTGACAAGCTCCCCTGAGACACAGACACATTTTCAGAAAGGGAGAGACATAAATATGGATTTATGCTGCTTTGGGCTTTTCTATGCATGAACAGCTGAACCCTTCACATACTTTTAAAGCCTTGCCAAGACACTAGAGCCGCTTATCTTAACAAATAAGACAAATACATAAACACGCTTGTTTGTTTGATGTCTTGTGTGTTGCTAAACTTTGACATGTTTCTAACCTGTGTTAGGATTAATCTGGAAGTGCTTCGCATCAGATAACAGAAAGTAGGACAGTTGGGAATTCTTCCCGGAGTCTTTATCTGTGGCTCTGACAGCTCCCATCAGGCCCTGGGGGAAGGGACCCTCTTGGAGAGTGTAAAAATAGGCATTGTGGGTAAAAACGGGGGCGTTGTCGTTCTCATCCAGCACCGTGATGATAACGGTGGCCGAGGCCTGTTGGGGAACACGCTCCTTCCACTTGGTGGCCAACACTGTGAAGTGGTACTTAGGCACTGACTCAAAGTCCAGGCCCTGGGCGAGGAAAATCCAACCATTTTCAAGGTGGATTCTGAAGGGCAGGGGTAGGGTACTTGGATGGAGAGAGTAGGACACTCCTGCAGATTTTGACCTGTATTGTCCATGTGCCTGGGTCTGGATGACCTGGCTGTTCAATGTGGCACTCTCACTTATCTCCACCTTGTAGACCAATGCATCAAAGGTCAGGGTGTCGTTGGCAGCTAGACTCTCCACGGTGACTGAGAGGGTCATGGTGGAGGACAGAGTGGGGGTGCCATCATCCTGGGCCCGGATCCTGATGGAATATTTCCCTGGCCCATCTAGGGGGAGGCTTCGCTTGAGAAACACGGTACCCAGGAAGGTGTCGACACTGAAGACTGCATCACCAAAGCTCTCCAGCAGGTGGTACGAGACACTGCCATTTGAGCCTGCATCTCTGTCATGGGCATGGGCAACGAAGAGCACAGTTCCAACCACTGTACCTTGGCTTACTGTGACAGCCTGTCTGTCCCTGGGGAAGATCGGCAGATTATCATTGACGTCGGCGATGGTGACATTAACCCATGTGCTGGTGTGGACAGGCGAGGCACCTCCCTGACACTGCAAAGTGAGCAAGAAGTAGGGCTGGGTCTCGCGGTCCAGAGCCCCCTGGGTGCTAATGAGCCCAGAATGTGGGTGGACCGAGAACAGGCCCTGGGGATCCCCTGAGGAAATGGTGTATGAAAGGGACTCCGGCGAGTCTGCAGGTACACAGAACACAGATCAATGAGAAAGGAAACAAAAGGACAGTTATGAGCAGCTCTTTCAGATTAACAATATAACCAATATGATGCCAATGACGGTCACATGGTACAAAGATACTACATTATATTTACATTATACATAAAAATAGGATGTATGATGTGTGTATATACACACACGAATATATATACACATTGGCACATACAGAAACATATACATATATACACGAATCCCGATATTATACCTACCTACCGGCTGAAGTTTTCTAATAATAAACAAAATGTACAGTATTTTTACTATATTTACATATATATTTATGTTTAAACAGGACAAATGCAATGAACTAAAGTAATCATTTAAAAAAGAACTTATCTATTATTTTTTTATGGCCCTCTAGAGCTGCTTGTCTATGAGGTTCCACGTGTTCATTGGGCTCAAACTATTCTTAAAGTTTTTTAATAACCAGGAGAGGCGCTGCAAAGCCCCCTGGATTCCCCAGTGTGACCCAGCACCAGACCAGGGGATCAGACTGCCCCCCTCCCTGCCACAGCCCCCTCATCTCCTCAGCCCTGAGCTGGATTAACCCCTCACCCAGTGTTCCAATGTGTCACACTTCCAGGAACACAAACCAAGCTACGTTTGATGGACAGCATCCAGCTCTCAACTAAAAGACTGGGACAGCTAGTTCTATTCCATGGACTGACCCTCATGAAGACTGTCCACTGATCCTTGGTGGCAGTCATAAGTTAAACTAGTCGAAATTTGCACTATACAGCATGTTTGTTTGTTTATTCATATTTGTCTTGTGTAAAGCTGTTTGTAAAGCCTCAGATGAACACTATTTCGTTTCATTGTATGCCTACTTACGTTAAAATGATAGTGGCGCTTGACTTGATTTGACATTGACTCATCAAATTAAGTCAATATCAAGTCAAGTTATTTAACAAGGTTAGTAGTGACATTTATCGTAATCCTCACCCCCCCAAAGGCCTGGACACTCACCAAGGATACTGGTGGCCCGCACCGTGCCCACAGCGCTCCCCGCGGGGGTGTCCTCGGGCACCACAAAGGTGTAGCGTGACCTTTGAAATACGGCGGGAGCTGGAGTGCTGTGCAGGATATGGATGGTGATATCCGCCGGGCGGGCGCCGATGAGGCCCGCGCCATCACGGGCCAACACAGACAGGCGCGCACTGCTGGCACGCAGGTGACTGAGCGAGGAACTCAGACTAACGCCCCCTGTGGCAGGAAACAGACGCGCTCAACTCGAGACTCCTAGAGCACTCAATGTCATCACCCCAGTTTGCCCATGGTAATATTTATAAACAGTATTCAGCACATTCAGTGACTAATGATCATTCTTGGAGGATTATTATGTTTTTATTACATAACGAAAGGCGGTTCTGTGCAGCGTTGGCAGTAATGCGGACGATATACCGCGATATATCGCAGTAACGAGAAAGCTGAGCTGTAAGGCAAAACTATCGATTTATTGGTCGATCTACGTTCCTACCCTCACCTATGGACGCCTCCCTAGGGAGGGGTTTTGGCCATGTCCAACCCCAGGGCAGACCCAGGACACAATAGAGAGATTATACCTCCCAGCTGACCTGGGAACATCTTGGTATTACCCTGGAGGAGTTGGAGATGGTGGCTGGGGAGACTTGGACTACTGCCCTCGCAACTCAGACCCAGATAAGCGGCAGATGATGCCGGATGGATGGATGTACAGATAATATGCTAATTTCTACAGCCAGTTACCTCTTTCCTTTCATTTAGATAAATAAATAATGGTTTATCGCTACAAATACAATGGAGAAAGAGGGTTTTTCATTAACATATTATGTCATGTTGCTAATTAACTGTGAGCACTGCCATCTTTCCCGATAAACTTGGCGTTTACAGCCATGTGGCTGCCTCCATGCGGCCCCTTTATTTTCTGGTTTACAGCAAAACCGGCAAATCCTGGATGTACTAGCTTGGCAATGATTAATCTCATGGAGTCTCACCCGCTCTGTGTTCGGAGTCAGACGTGCAGCAGATGGCGTGGGGACCACCCATTTCATCGCCCAAATATACCTCCAAATCTCCCTGAGCTACTTGTACATAAAATTGATCTGTAAGCCCCTTTTAATACCCCCCGTTAACTAAAAATGGGGGAGGTACAGATGGCTCACTCAGTAATTATATTACCCATTGTGCGTTAATTAAGACCATGCTGAGGAAAAAAAGAAACAAACTGATCTTATTACTGCATTAGGATGCAGTTTGTCAGACTTACATCACCATATGAGTTTGATTATGAGGCTTAAACAGTTTGATTCATTTTTTAGCTCTATAAATTGTACAGAATATCCTAATGCTAATTTCTACTACCAGTTACCGGGTCTTATGGCACAAGGGTCAAAAATGGTACTGCTTCGTCAACAGAAATAAAAGCAAAAACATTTGAAAATAAATAAGTGGAAAATTCAGTGGAAAAGTGGGTGATCTCTTATAAGTACATGGGGGGTCCTAAACTTCACTTAAGTGACGAGTCTCTAAGAATGCATGACTGGGACTCCCTGCCTACCTGTGAGATGCATCTCTGCCAGTGCATGACTGGGACTCCCTGCCTACCTGCGAGATGCATCTCTGCCAGTGCATGACTGGGACTCCCTGCCTACCTGTGTGATGCATCTCTGCCAGTGCATGACTGGGACTCCCTGCCTACCTGTGGGATGCATCTCTGCCAGTTCATGACTGGGACTCCCTGCCTACCTGTGTGATGCATCTCTACCAGTGCATGACTACGACTCCCTGCCTACCTGTGTGATGCATCTCTGCCAGTGCATGACTGGGACACTCTGCCTATCTGCGTTATGTGTCTCTGCTTGTGCATGATTGGAACTCTCTGCCAACCTGTGGACTGATCCACCGTGAAGAGACAGGAGAAATCCCCAGGGAGGAGGTCATAAGAGACACGGCCGAATGTCCCGTCATCCCGGTCGGTGGCGAACACACTCAGGATGTCGGTGCCAGGCAACGTGTAGCTGCTGATGCTCACTGTGTACACCTCTGGGCTGAAGATGGGCCGGTTGTCATTGATGTCCTCAATCTCAATGTGAACGTACACCTCGGCACTCAGTCCACCCTGTTGGAGACAGAAAAAGGAGTTGATTTTTAGTGATGGCCAAAACAGGTTTATGAACCATTTACTGTATTTTCTGACTCCACTAGATGGAGCTCTTGCTTTGAGCCCTTTTCTGAACAGAGAGCACCATCTAATGGAGTCAAAAATACAGCAAATGGTTCGTGAAGCTTTGCTTAATTTTCTTACCTCTTTAGCTTCCCTGTGTTCTATTTGATCATTTGGTGACGTAACAATATGACTTCAGACTGAGGCAATACAAGAGATTATGTGTTATTGTGATGTGTGCAAAACAATGCCCACCGGGTCTTCAGCCCTGACCAGTATGTTATAATCCACCATCCCTGCATCTCTGTCGAGATCTTGCCAAATGCACACGCTGCCGGAGTTGGGATGAACTCGGAAGGGAGGCCGTCGGTCATAGGGATGGAGGCCACCGCGGAGGGAGTACCGCACCACGCCAAAGGCCTCGCCGTCAGTGTCCATCGCAGTGACCTGGATGGGGAGGCAGCATTTCCACGCTGATCAATAAGCCAGTTTTACCGATTCAAACACCAAGGATTTTAGCATTTCACGGTGTACCTTTATATACCAGATATTTTGGAGATAGCAACTACTTGATATCTGGTAGATCTGGTTTGCTGAAAGTAAGTTATTTACAACAATATCAGTACAGTAAGGCACATACACTAAATGGCCAAAAGTATGTGAATAGCAGGTTGTCCAACATCTCATTATGAAACCAAGGGTATTAATTTGAAGTTGGTGGCCCCCTTGTTGCTATAATAGCCTGTCCTCTTCTGGGAAGGCTTTCCCTTAGATGTTGGATCATTGTTGGTGGGATTTACTGCCATCCAGGTTGGGCATTGGTAGCGGGTGATCAGGTCCCTTTCTGAGATTTAGTATAACTGACCATTTCCCTACTGCACTTGCTCCCAGACGTTTCCACTTCACAGTCAGTTCACTTGGAGTTGACCAGGGTCGCCCTAGCAGGTCAGAAATGTGGCAGACTGATCTGTTGGGATGATGGCATCCTGTAATGGTGCCAAGTGGAAAGTCACTAACCTCTACTGTACATCAGCCACCATGCTTCTGGTAATGCTTGTTGCAGGAGATTACATACTGTGTGCATCTGTGTCAGCAGTGGATGTGGATTCAATTGGAAATTCCGCCGATTAATTGGGGTGTCCGCATACTTTTGGCCATATAGTGCACTACAGGAGATCCTGCAAACAATGACCTTCATATGAGAATGACCTAATTTGCTTCAGTTAGCACAACCGTCGTTATCTTAAGCCAATCATAAGCCAAAGCGCCAGATGTCTCCAGCAAGGCACCACAGCTTAATAGCAATTTATGGCACAGCTGTAAAAACAAGCGGTGGTGGAACGTGTATGTGACAGGTCAAAAAAAGGATGACATCTACAAAGCTGGGGCATTACGTCATGCTACAGTCAAATGCAGGTCACCAAAGGTCACCAGCCAGCTTTGGTGCCTGAAGTTGCGCAGAGGACAGCGACCTTCCCCATCCACAGGAATTACTTCTAAAATCGAGGAACGAACATGCAGCTATCGTGAGAAAAAGTCTTTCGATAAATCTGACAGAGATTAGATCAGAGTTTAGAGTGATGTATGTTACTTCAAATCATCATATGAAACGTCAACCCACAATGCTTAAAAAGTTAACCCGGACCAAAAACCCCTAGTTTAGGATTATGGTGACCTTAGTAGAACACAGAGCAGTTAGCGTTAGCGGAATGTTAGCGGTGCACAGATAACCTAAGCCAGTAATGTCAAACACAGACTGTACAATGTATTTTGCTAAAAGTAGTGTTACTGCTACAACAAGGCACCAATTAGTTCAAATATAAAACAACTGTGCAAAATTAAGTGTCGACGTCAGCAAATCAGCAACTTCAAGCTATATCAGTTTAGCTAATTGTTCTTTTTTTTCTGTGGCGTGTCAAGTCACTGAGCTTTCGAAAAACAGACAATGCCCTAATGACACCAGAAAGGTAAGTAAAGATTTAAGGGCTTTGCAATCCACTCAGGGATGTGTCAAGCCGATTTAAATTATCCAGAAGGCCAGCAGAGCTTAGGCCTCCAGTGCAGCTGGACCTTTTCCAGTGCAGATTTCTCAGTGCTCCTGCCATGCTGTCCAGGACCAGCGGCTGGATGTCGGATGGATGGATTTCCTAACGCAAAGCCTTGTGGTTCCTGTACCTTTCTTATTTTGTAAATACAAATGCAGAGTAAGCAATGACGAAGCGGTATGTGTGAACCGTCACATGCACAGAATGGATGGTTCTTACAGATACCAGAATGAATGCAAGACCAGTCATTCATCAAAAGCCCACTAGCTCACCACTGTTGTCATTACTATTGACTGGAGTCCACAAAACCAGCCACTGGGGCTGATGGAGTGTTTGGGATGTGAGCGACAACATAAAAAGCCATGTTTAATTGCCATTCCATGAAAAGATAATTAAACCTATCACAATGCCCTGCAGTGGAAAATGTCTTCAACTGTGACACAGCTAATAGTGGCTGCACAATACTCTCATTCACAAGCAGTGGTTGAAAAAGGGTTCTTACGAATTTTGCCTTTGTAGTTTGCAGTTTAGGAGAGATATCCACAGAGATGCGAATACTGCAAAGAACAGGCTGTAGACTGGTATGTTAATAATAATAATGGAAATATTTTAAGTAAATAACATTAAATATATCAAAATCTCAATGAAGTTTAAAACCTAGAAAAAAATGCTGAAGTGTCAGATGATGTATTTTTTACCGTTTCACCAAAGGTCTTGTGTCATGTGATTCTAACTGGCCTCCTTTGAAGTTGTGCTGGTTAAACAATCACAGAAGTGACTTCATGGTAGAATTTATTACTCTGACAAATGTTGCAGGTTTTACTGTTGGAGGTCAAGGTCTCCCTGTATAAACAGTCGCCTCAGAAGGTGCTGCACCGCCTGACTGCTCACAGCCGTAACGTTGGTGTTAGCATTATGGGCTAAGAATAGTTTTACAAATATGTTGCAAATGGTTTAAGTAAATTCTCAATGATGCAAAGATTATAGCTAAGATGGTGTGCATGCATATGCATAATACCTTTTATGATCTGGTTCAAGATTATTTTTTGACAGGGTACAGCTTTGAGTCAATATCATCCTGGCACTAATGCGTAAGAATGTACTTGCAGCCACAATGGAAAAACAAATCACAGGTATGACTTTTGTTTGATTGCAGAGAAATTTACTGTGGCTATAGTATATTTACCTAAATAAAAGGAAAACGTAAGTAAAACAAATGCATAATGTCCTTACATCTTGTACCTTTTAATCTGACTATGTTGGTATGATATTTTAACCCCCCCCACCCCATCCCAGGTTGAAGGAAATCCTCTGCACAGCTAGTAATAGGTGAACTGAAGCTTTGAGTCTCACTGTGGGTGGATTAGCATGTACTATCAATCATCTCATCAATGATCAGAAAGC
Organism: Gnathonemus echidnorhynchus; assembly: GCA_026776725.1. Lineage (NCBI taxonomy): Eukaryota > Metazoa > Chordata > Actinopteri > Osteoglossiformes > Mormyridae > Gnathonemus > Gnathonemus echidnorhynchus. The sequence continues at coordinate 2,462,892 of JAODJU010000085.1, forward strand.
TCCTTCTTCACCAGCAGACCCTCTTCCTCCATATCATTCAACGTTCTTCTTGATGCATGTAAATGTGGAGATTTCAGGTCTCAAAACTGTCAAATGACACCTACTGTAGCATAAATCAATGCAGATAATTCTTATTATGTTTTATATAAAATTATGTGAATCTGGGCCTCATTTACGCCCAAGTCGTCAATCAACCATACAACGTTGCCATTTTGTAAACGAATGAAGCGAAGAATGCCCTACCTGAAGGATGCAGCTTCCGAATGCCAAGTGTTCCGGAATAGATACGTTATACACTTGCTTCTCAAAAACTGGCTTGTTGTCATTGATATCATCTACATACACTGTCACATTGGCCGTGGAAGATAAAGGTGGAGATCCACTATCCACTGCGACTACCAAGAAGTGGAATTCACTTTCTTGTTCATGATCCAGCGGTGTTTCTGTATTAATGAGTCCTGACTCAGAGTCTATATGGAACGGAAAGCCTTGGTCTGGTTTTATCATCGAATAACGGACAACTGAATTGACTCCTTCATCCAGGTCTCCAGCTCGAACGTGCAGAAGACTGCTACCAGGAAATGCATCTTCTGAAATGTTCACAATGTAGAGGTGCTTCTCAAACACTGGTGGAGAATCGTTCTCGTCGGTCACTTTGAGCAAGAAGGTCCTCTCACTGAACAGAGTAGGGGCTCCAAAATCAGAGGCCACAATCGTAAGCTCATATAAGTCACTCTTCTCCCGGTCCAGCTCACCATTGACGCAGAGGGAGAAAACAAATTCATCTGATTGTTTAAGTGTGAATTTCCCATCGCCGCCTTCAAGGGAAGCTCTGACACTGTTGACCTCCCCCAGATCAGGGTCATACACAGAGATCCTGGCTACGTAATGGCCCATACTGACCCCCTCCGAGACCTCCCCAGCCCCAGATTCACTGAGGAACATTATGTTTATGGTGGGCCTGTTGTCATTAATATTCAGAACCGTCACCGCTACCAGTGTGCTGCTGTATTCTGGCTGGATCCCATTATCTCGAGCTCGGACGATCAGCTCGTGGTACGGCTGGCTCTCATAGTCCAGTGGATTATTTACCCAAATTAACCCAGTGGCACTGTCGATGACAAACAGCTCACTTGGGTCACTTTGCCGGCGATTGATCTCATAGACCACTTGTCCATTCCTACCAAGGTCTGAGTCTGTAGCATACACTTGGCATACCGAGGTCAGTAGTGCTGCATTTTCCCAAAGGAGCGCATGGTATTTGCTTTGGCTGAACACTGGGGCGTTATCATTCTCATCTAAAACGTTGATCTCCACCTGCAGCCTACCTGTCTTACATGGAATGCCCCCATCAAATGCTTCAATACTAATAGTATAAAAATCCTTAATCTCTCTGTCCAATTTGCCAGACAAAATGAGATCCAGGTTAAACAAATTTTGCCCCCCACCACGGCACTCAACCTTAAACAAATCTCCAACTGCATTGTCCATAATCCGGTACCCTTGGGTCCCAAACTTACCCTCATCTTCATCATGAGCACCTTCCAAATGAAACCTGCTTCCAGGGGGACTCTGCTCAGAAATGTTCAAAACCATAGTATCCCTACTGAAAGCTGGGGAGTGGTCATTTACATCCCGCACCTCAATCCTTACCTTTATCACCTCTCCAGTTAAGGTGGCTGCCACAAATTCATACTTATCTCTGCTCTCTCTGTCCAGTACCACCGCGGTTGCAATTACACCAGTGTTTCCATTTATTTCCAGATCTTTAAAAACGTACGATTCTCTGCTCTCCGATATAAAGAATCCACTGCTTGAAGTGTTTTCGGATAAAAGAGCACTCAAATCTCCTACAATTGTCCCAGCTGGCATCCCTTCCTCAACTGTGAGACTGAGGTTATACATCAGAGCAGAAGACGCCTCGAACATAAACCAAACTGCGGCGATCTGAAGAAACAGACGTCGCAGCAATGTAACGGTGCGCTCTTTTCCAAAACATCGTAAAAACATGGCAGGTTTCAGCATTTATAAAGCCCAGTCCACAAAAAAATAAATAAAACAGTTATGTCTCAGCACACCATATCTCCAAAATACAGGGATTAACAGAAATCCCACAGATTGTTGCAAAAGGAGCGGGCTTGTCAAAGTTTACTCAACCAAAAGCTGCGTGCTTTGAGAGGTATAGATTTCCAAAATATCCATTTAAGATGCCGATTTTTCCCCCTTGAATTGCGCGTAGATGGATTATCCTTAAAACTGTTTCCATTCACAGACCGGTTATTACACCTAGAGCGCTTGACCAGGACTGTAGTGCGTCGGCGATGTCACGTGACTCGCGAGGCAGTTTATAATGTGATTTAAATCTATCACAGAAAACGACTCTCTAGGCCGAGTGTCTATCATGGAACTATGCTTGCAGAAAGAGAACTCTCAATCTAGAAACACCCGACTTTCAAAATCTAAGTATTCTACTGACTTTATTCTAAAATGGGATTGCGACACATACAAACAGTTGTCAGTTTATTAGGTACACCTGCTTCTTATCTCAGTCTGCGAATAGAATATATACCGTAATAAATAATATAATATACACATGTATAAAATATAATAGTTACTGCGCGGCTAAACATTAAAAGCGGCTATGACGCTTTTTCTAAGTGATTCTTAAGATGCAGTGCGTCCAGCATCTTATAAACACCCACCCTCCTCATAGGATTTTTACTACAAAACTTGGAGGCAACAGCTAGTGCAAAAAGGGAGAATGGGGTCCTACCTCGGACTACGCAGGGGCACCTAATATGACAAATCTGCCTTATTTCCAGCGCATGCAGGCTGGGGGTCCCTACTTATATATAAACAGGGACCCACATAACTGGTCCGCAAGTACGCATTCACCTTGAAAAGCGATAAGTGTGGCAATGGATTGTTGTTACAGCGCAAAGCACATAAGTACGAGAGAATGCGTACTCTCCTACCAGTTACGTGCATCCACGTTTATAAAATATAATTCATTAGCTGCAGGGCGCTTTGGTTGTTGTTTGTCGCCACCTGCAGGTGGCACCGTTAAACGCACGTGTTTCAGATGCAAGTCGCAGGCGTTGAAACCGGGACCCAAATTTGTTGAAACCATAGACTGTAAAAAAAAATGGACGTAGTATCCGTGACGTCACTCGTAGGTTTCTGAAGAGCGTTTTTGACATCGATATCTATAGAATATCATTCTATATATATATCTATGGTTTTTGAAGCCTAAAGTGGGCGGAGCCGACGGCCGCCATCTTGGCAACGCGTCACCGCGCGTCACTCCCGGATGAT
>JAODJU010000085.1:2466306-2503378 GCA_026776725.1 Gnathonemus echidnorhynchus
TTGACTCCCTTTTGGAGCCAGCCTCCAGCGGCTAGTCGATGAATTGCAGTTTTAATCACTTCCGTGTTGGTTTCACTTGACGGAGCGGGAGGTTGCCCCTTGGTTGAAACGCAACAAACGGCTAGACATACAACTACACATAAACTCGCTTAGATAAACGTGACAAACATGCGTATTTGGTTAAAAATCTTTATCGCCCCCTGACTGTTTTATTTACAAAGCCAAATGACTACTTGAGTGGGCATGTAATAGGCCTATAATGATTCAGCCTGCCTTAATAGATCTGTCTGGATAACGGCCTCAGGGATGAGCAGCGACGGTTTGCATCTCACCAGAGATGGTCCCTACCCATTTTCACACATTTATTGTTAGTTAAAGCATGCGTTATATTGCACAAGTTTCCCACTGATTAAAACTGAAGATAGATTGACTTGTTTTTTTCCTAAAGTAACACCACATTGTCATGAAGTTAATACTTTTGACTGGCAAGTCTTTATTGTACAGCACAAAAAGCCTAAACCAAGTATATTAATCTGCCAATCTCATTATATGCTATTGTTCGATTGTGGATGAATAAAAAACAAGTTGTCAAAAACGTAATGAAATTTAATTTGTGAAAATTACATGCAGAAAAGCAATGGATTTTCCAAACATGTATTTCATATCAATGTCTGCCCAGTTATGAAAACCTGAAGTTTTAAGTACAAGTCTGGTCTCGCAAACAAATTTCAGTTCTTTCTGAAAATGAGTTGCATTATTCTAGAAGAACTGATGTTTTGATATTAATCAAAAAGGTTTGCACAGGTTCGGGAAAGTGGGCATACTGAAATTAAAGCAAACTTATAAAAAAGAAAAAAAAACGATACAGTAAAATTCTAAAATCTCTTTCTCTTGAGGATCTCGGGTTTCCAGTTGACAGGGTGCGTTTCCTCAGTCTGAAAGCAAGAATAGAGAAAAAGTCAAACACTGGCCCCTAGGACACGCGAGTCTGTCCCAACGCATTCTGACGTGTAACATTCCAGATCAGCATAAAGAACGCAGAAATCAAAACTGTGACAGAACCGCCAGGACAGGCCGTACCGCAGTGTCGTCCTCCCTGTACACTTTGATGGTCTTGTCGGCCTCGGCGGTGATCAGCCGGCTCTCCGAGTGGTCAAACATGCAGGCGAAGATGCCCGACTCGCTGTCCAGGGATCCAGGCTGCACCGCTGCATGGATCCTCTGGAAGTTGTAGCCGGTTCTCCAGTCCCACATGTGGATGGTGCCATTGTCCGCTGCAGGGAAACAGCAGGCTGTGAATAAGCGTGCCCCCACCTCCCAAACGCAACTATGGGGTGCGCGACGTGCCGCTTAACTACACCGCTGAAGTAGAATTCATCGCTGGCATCGCTGGCCTCAATTCAAAACGTCGCATTACATGCGGTTTTGAACAGCTCAAAATAGATTGTCTTCTCAATCTCAATAAAAGTTTAAAGTAAACTTATAAACATCAAACCACTACTCACAGTAATCAAGCATTTCCAAGAGTTTTTATTGCTGAGGCTAATGTGGCTATGCTAATGTGGCAAAACACATTTAACACTTCATAATGGAAATCCTTTGGAAGCCGTCGCTTCGTTACCTCCAGACACCAGCACTCCGTCGGAGTTGACGGCCAAGGTGTTGATGATGGCGTTGTGGCCAGAGAGGTTCTGGATGAAGTTCCCATCCGGGAACTTCCACTGCTTGATGTTGTCAGGTGAACCAGAGGCGAAGGTGTACCTGTAGTGGGAATGGAGAAACAGGATGCTACGCTCTGGCACACAAGTACTGCATTTCAGAAGGTCAAGAATCACATTGAAAGCTTTGGGCATTCATGTACATTTTGCACTAAACAGGTTAAGTGGATCAGTGCATTCTTACTGGCATGCCTTTGCACTGCAGAGGAACGTAGCGAGTTACTTACAGTCTGGGGTGCAAAACGAGAGAGCGGACAGACTTCTTGTGATTGGTCAAGGTGGTGCGGGTCTTGCCCGCGATGAGGTCCCACAGCCTGATGGTCGTGTCATGACTGCCTACAACAAAAAAAGAAAAAATGGCCGGTGAGGACAGCACACTGCAGGGCATGCATGTTCCCAGCGGTCCAATGAGATGCCTGGCATCCAAACGTGCCAAGGTGCTGTTTACACTTGGCTTTAAAACCCATCCTGGATCAGATTACATGTGGAAAGCGCTAAATTAGAGGTGCGATGATTAATCGACTTAGTCAACTAAAATCAACTGCCAAATAAGTTGCCAACTAATTTAAGAGCCGATTAGTTGACGACATCATCGCGTGTGTTTCTCATGCCAACTTGAAATGTTTTGATATTACCATGCATTAGAGAGAAGTCAACCAAAGAGCAATGGTAGCTACGAAAACAAAAAAACCCAAAGTGTTCAATTGCACAATTTGTAAAGCTGACCATAGATGACATGGGAGCGCATCCTCTACGCATGAGCATCTGAAGAGGAAGCACACTGGCTCCCTGGATTAAGAGGACTCATCTCGGTAAGTCAGTTATGCTAGCTAGCTAGCTAATGTTGATGTTTAAAGCCATTCTACTTAATATTATGAGCTGTAACATTTTCCATTTTGAAATGCATATTCTCTTGAATTGTTAATGGAGTTGGATAATGTCGGCATTACACCTAACGACTTTTCAAGCGATTTCACCGTCGCAGAAAATTTTCCGTCGTCGGAGTCAAGCGTTTTGCTAGAGTTGTAGCGCACTCACGTCATCTCGATCATTAGGTGTAAGGTGGTCAAAATAGCTGCCTTAAGTCAGTCTATCTAGCACCTGGACATTCTGATAAAAATCAAACGTGTTTAATATTATTGTGAATTTTAAGTGCAAATACTGATGTAACGTATACAGTATAGGCTAATACAAAGCGCAAGAGTTGAATGTATGTGTGTGTTTCAGTGTTCGCATTTTAGAACCAAGACGCATTTTAGAACCAAGTTTACACGGGGCTAACAAGTGCTGCAGCTAGCTAGGTGCTGTACAGGAAGGCCAGTGGGGGGGGGGGGGGGGGGGGGGCGGGGCAGTATGGGCACAGCACGAGCCTCACCTGTGATGATCTGAGGCTCTGCCCCCTGGCACTTGACAGTGGCGACCGTGTTGGTGTGCCCGGAAAGCGTGTGCACGTTTGCCTTGGTCCTGATATCCCACACCTTCATAAACAAAACAAAACAAAAACAAATCAAACAACATACACCGACACAAACATCTGTCTGTCTCCAGGCACGCTAGCAGACCATCCAAACAAATCTTTAGTCAAAAGTGCCGCGGTGCTACAGTGAAGCTAGACTGTGAACAATCGATATCAAAAATCAAAGGGCTAAAAGCAACCTCTGTATTACAAAAAACCTGAAATCCGTAAAAAGCCATGAGGAAGCCAAGAGGCATCTCACCCTAGCAGTCGAGTCACGGCTACAAGTCACCAGCACGTCGATGGTGGGATGCAGATCCAGATCATATACAGCACTTAGGTGGCCATGGTAGTGCCTGATGACCTAGACAATAAAAATGCAAAGAATGATTCAGTGCCTTTTTAGTGCTCCAACTGGATGGCAGGAGCCATAGGAGGGTGTCGTATGCATACCTTGTTATACTCCAGGTCCCAGCACTTGACCTGCTTATCTTCTCCACAGGAGAACAGGTAGGGGCTGCGTGAGCTGACAGCCACCCCACGCACGGTGCTGATGTGGCCGGTGAGAGAAAGCTTCAGCTTCCCACTTGCCAGGTCCCAGATCTGCCAAAGGGACACAAATTCTGTCAGGAGGCCCCCGGCAACTTCAAGCAGGGCAGCCCCAGCCACAAGACGACTCCCAGCTGACTCAAGGACATAGTACTTGCCTTTATGGTTCTGTCAGCTGACCCGGTGACGAACCACTGATTCCCTGGTTCCACTGCAATAGATCGCACCCACCCCAAATGACCACTGATAACCTGCGGAAGAGGTTTTTAAAAGTATTTTAAACATCTCAGCTCGCACGTAAAGGAAAGTGCCCATCAACGAGAGCCACGAGGATCCAGTAATGGCTCCACGAGCGGACAAAGGTCGAACTGTCTTACCCGATACAGCTTCCACGGAGGGTGCCACTGTGGCTTGGGCATGGTGGGGGCTTTCCTTGCCATTAAGGAGGAGGACTTTGTACCTCCTGCTTCCAACAGAGACTAATCACACAAAACCAAGAATACAGAAGAGTTATTCAGCCAACGGACATCACTGATACCATGAAACAGCTGAAACTACAATAAGTAAATTAACATATACATCCAACTCAGGCTCTGTCAGTGTCTTGTTTTCAATTTCTGAATTAATAAAGACAAGGAAGCCCCAGGTGATCTTACCATGGCATGTGAAGGCGGCTGTGATCGCTCAGGACCCCCAGCGTGCCTGTGTATGTCCGCAACGCTGGCCGCCGTGCGGCTGATCTCCTGCCTGTGGATCGAAAGCAAACCACACCCTGACCAGTGCTAAGCCACTATGTTGTCTCCTTATAAGGTTGTCTGAACATTAGGAGGGAATTTCAAATGTCATCACCCAGACAAGGCTTTTAACCATTTATATAGCAGATAAGTTCCAGGGAATCATGCTGATTGGTTAAAATTTCAATCTATTGACAGCTACTGGCCAATACAGTACAGACACTCCCTGGCTCACGATGGTTGGTGTTACGATATTTCAACTTTACGATATCATAGTACTACTTCTCCCCACAGCCTTGTCCAGGATGGCTAGAAGATGGATGGATGGACATGCAACAATGCCTCAAAACAATACGTCTACGTACAATAGGGGCTAGAGTGCTCCTTGGCAAATATGACGAAGCACATGTGAAGAAGTGGAGAGAAATGGAGACTGTACCCTGCTTGTGAAGGGGGCAGGGCGAGGGCCATGGACTGTATGCCAGCCTCGCTTGGCATCGTCTGTATCTGAGTATCTGCTGTCAGGGCGAGACCTGTGGCAGAAGAGAACGCATGCGTGTCACACGTGTACCATAAAACTGTACATTTAATTAATAAACAGACACGTGAGTAACAGCAGACGTTGGTGCCATACCAGGTCCTGATGGATATGGGTGTGTTCCAGTAATGAGATACTCCGGATCTGAACCTTAGGAAAAAATAAAGCAACTCATGTCAAGTTTAGAACAGGCAGCCTGTTACAGAAGGTGTCCACTTTACATACGTTCTCTGTATAATATGTATGAACCCATGCCTTGATTTTTCCAATGATCAGCATTAATCTCAGTTCACGTCAACAGACACAAACCCATAGCCCAGGTCAGGATAATACTCACCAGGATGAGAGTAGCTCTGATGTTCATATTGGTCAGACATGTGGGAGACGCGGTCCTTCCCCTCTTTAAGGACAGGCATGTGCAGAACTGCACTGTACTCTGCACGTAGCTTGGCTGCCATCTTAACCTTATGGCTATTGGACAGAGAACGCATGAACAAAAATGTTTCTCTACAGTTCCATCTTAAGGTCGTCAACGCATTTTATAATTAAAAAGTTTGCACAATGCAAAAGTTTGTTGGTAAAATGATGGAAAGGCATCTGACCTTTTTTCATCCATGGAAATGGGTTTGGCGTGATCAGACACAAACATGTCGTGCGTCCTTTTCAGAGATCTAAACACCAGCGTGTGCACGGAATGCTTCTGCACCTCCTGCAAAGCCACAAACGTAGAGGCTCGCGAGGTTAGGTTAACTTAAAACCGTATTTTATAATTCAAAAACCACACACAGTACAGCATTTTAACCGCCAGTGGCCCTTGTAATAGTAATGCTCAAATTCAAGTTAAACAAAACACAATATCCTTAATGACATTACAAAATATCCATATATAAACGTAATATTTTAAACCGAACTTAACGTTTACAAGCCAGCAAGCTGCGCAATTTTTCACTACAGCCATCAAGATATGAATAAACCTTCAGCTGCGCGGGTAAAGCAGAGCAGCCTAAATCAGAATAATCATAGAAATATTCGAGCGTCGTTTCATTACACATATATTACCTCAACCATTGTGAACACTGTCTAACAAAACGTCGTAAAAATAATCGCTTTATTGTATTCTTTTGCAAAAGAAACGCAAGCTCGAGCCGCTACGCGTGGAAAAAACATAACAAGGAAGTACTTCCGGCTCAACTTCCGGGACAAAGTACGTGGAACTATTACCAGCGCCACCTGTTGTTCAGGAGGAAAAACTTATTTTATTAATCATTGATGTATTGAGCCCATCAACCTATTTTGTAATATGGTTTATGTTTGGTTATTTATATACACTAGTTGTAGATATTAATCATTACATACACGTTATCCATTCTTATACACAAAAAACTAATAAATATCTTTATCCTGTACTGGGTACACTGCTTTGAAAAGAAATATATATTTGTATTTGATGTATTTGTTTGTAAATATATTACAGACTGATCTATATGTACTACATGTAAATAACACAAATAGATAAACCTTATTTATAAAACGCTCTTATTTATAAAACACATATGTCACTTGCAAATATATTGTGGACCTAACCATAATAATTGTATTGTATTTCTGTAAGTGATTAAAATACTTATTGAAAATGGCAGTCCTTCTGTATGGATTATACAGGTTGTTCTCATCAGTAATTTAAGATTATACTACTTACAGGATCTAACGAGAATGTCTGGTTCACTTAATTTTGATTCTTGTATTGGAATAACAGAGTAATGTTGGATTTTTGTTTGTTTGTTTGCATGTTTGTATTTGCTCGCATTTGCAAGAGTACAAAGTGTCTGTTTAACCATCCACTTTGGGGCCCTGGCATGTTTCACCACAAGTAGGGGGGTTGTTGGGCGGTCAAATGTTTATCAAGCAAAGTACACCGGTTCTTCAAGTTCGTTTGGAAACATGATCACATGAGAACGCAAAACGTTACACGACTGAGTTACGAAAACTTTCTGGAATCATTAACATTGTTCTAAATGAAATTTAACATTTGTGAGGTATTTTGAGAGTATCTGATAACATTCAAAGTGATGAGTCAGATTTACTGACAGCGTTACGCACAACATTCCTACTTTTATGTCTCAGGATAAACACTGAGTCAGTCATGCCTGCCGCTTAGTGGCAAAAGCCTTTGATTTATAAGATTCATTCTGGCACAGGGCTGGACTGGGATTAAAAGTCAGCCCTGGACTGTTTTCCAGACAGGCGAACCACACATACATATCCATGACACATGTTGCTGATTGGGGGGGCACAATGAATTTTGCCAATCAGTGGGGTCCCCTACTATAAATTTTGCCGACTCAAAGGTCAGTCGGTCCACTGGGAAAATGCCCAGGATGCCATATGGCAAGTTAATTTGATCTGAATTTACTGTTGATGATGATGATGACGATGTTAAGACGAAAGTAAAGAGCTGGAATATGGTTTGTGAAATATGTCTATAAAAAGAAATATATCTGTATTCTACAGTACAAACTGTACAGAACAATTGTTTTAGTCACAAGTATTGTCATTGTAATAATCTTTTGTATTTTCATAACTGCAGCTTTATCCTGTGAAACCTTTTAATTTAAGTGAATATCACTCACTGCTTGCAGGAAACTGATCACACTGCAGTTACATCTTAATTGAATTATGCAATTGGATGCTAAAATGTATTTGATTTTTAACTGATTAAAAACATAAACAGGGTGCACTGTTTCCTTAGACCTCTGGGGCCTGAGTTTAAGTCCCCAACAGGGTTCTGTGCATGTTCTCCCTGTGTCATTGTGGGGTCCCTATTGGGAACTCTGGTTTCTCCCACAGTTCAAAAATGTGCTGAGGTTAATTACAGTAGAGTTACCAAATTGCCTGTAGGTGTGTGTGTGCGAGTGTGCCCTGTGATGATTGACACCCCCTCCTGGGTTGTTCCCTGTCTTGTGCCAATAGGTTCCAGACGCCTGACACCCCCCACCCCCCCACAAGCAGTCACAGAATGTTACCTCTACAGAAAAATCCATGCTATTGCTCATTTACTAAGCTAGAAATGGATTGGAGCTTGTCATTTTGCCCAGCAGCCTGCCCCCCCCCCAGTTTAGGACTTGTCAGTATCCATATAAGGACACTGCATCCTTTCTGCACTCCCATGACATCCCAGTGAATGAAATCCCAGTGAATCTGCACTGCACTAGGCTTTTCAATCAGTGTTAGGCAACATTTGAAATTGTTGGGTAGATTATTCAGCTTTATTTATTTCAGCTTCGGGCCCCTTTTTCAAATGGCTGCACCATAATTCTAAAATGCATGCCTGTGGTATACGGCCCGTAGTTAGTGGTATTTACTAGTATACCGCAATTATCTGATGAGCAGAGAGACTGACGTATGGTATTTCAGGCCAAAATAAAAGATAGCAGTGCGTGAAACAGCTTAACCCAGCATCTGACTTACTTTGTTTGCTTTGTGGTCTGAAAAACAGCCTGTCAATTATTGTATGCATATATTAACGGCTTCTCCTCATTTAGCTACCACATTCCATTACAACATCCAGGTCGTTAAGCGAAACTGTAGCCTCCGAGTGACGGCGACTGTGCTTCACGCTGCCAAGATCACTCCTTGCTGGCATCTCATTCCGATAAATCTCTCGTACAGCTACGCCAGCGTTACTCTCACTCCGGCGTGCATCGTTGTTAGATGTTCAAAAAATTTGCCCTTAAATTTGTACATTGGTCAGAAATGATTTTTTTTTATTATTTATTTATTATTAAATATTTTTTTTTTATTATCTTTGTATTTTTCACTAACTGAGGTAGTTGCTAAATGAGGAGAGGGTCCATTAGTATTTTAACCCATCACTGGCCATCCATCATTGTTAGATGACAATAGTCGCAAACAAAATATAGATATATGGTGGATTAGTAGATAGCAGTACTGCTCCCACACCTCCATGTTTAGGGGGTTCAAATCCTGCATGATTTATGTGTGAGTTGAGTTTGCATGTTTTCCCTCTGTTCTCTCCATTTCTACTGCATACTGTTGACACCACTATGCAGCTTCATAGCCTTATTGAGCTAACTGGGTTCCTATTGATTGTTTGCTAGAATACAATAAAGTAAATATGATTATCAGTTTTCTCAATGACAGGGACTGGCCTGGAGCATATCAAGCAACATAGGGCAGCGCTAAATCCCAAATGGGATTCCTGCCCATCACGAGACACGTGCACGCACGCGTGATGTGCAAGATAGCAACCCGCACGAGACGGGAAGAACATGCGAACGTCAGGGTCTGATCAGAGCGGGGGCGGGGTTTGATTTGGTACCACCCCCGATATTTTTTTTGCAATGAATTTTTTTTTGCACTGAATCAGCCAGTCTTCTCCACTGTGTACTCAAACAGTCATTGGTGTGTTAAGAAATAGTGCAATGCAATGGCCTTCTCTTCTGGCTGACCTAGCAGTGTACCAAACCAAAGCTGGTCAATATTGACTTTGCTACATAACCAGTTACATAACTTGCACCATTGATTATCAATGAAGGATCTTTAAGGTGGAGTGGACAGTGGGTGGTTTTAAGCTAAATATTCTATAGAATATTGATATTGATACTGGTATTTTATTATTGATTATTTATCAAAACTACAAAATTACATGCTGTGTGCTGTGTGAAATGCCTTTATAAAATTAGTTCGGTTCAATAAGATTCAGACTAAAGTGACTAAACTGATGTAACCTTGAACCAATGGGACAAAATTTCCTTCTCCGAAGTATCAAACAATCCTGAATTTGTGTCTAAATTAGGGGTGGCCAATCATACCCAAAAAGGGCCATTGTGTATGTGGGTTTTTGCTGCAACTCCCTAATTAGATTACTAATTAGAGGACTGATTGGCTGAAGAGTCCTCACACCTACTGTAGGTTTGGACAGCTGACCTAAAGGTTATCCCAAAAACCTGCATACACACTGGCCCTTCACGGATAAGATTGCCCACCCCTGGTCTAAAGGTCACTGTTTTTGTAGCTTTTCTCTTATACTTTTTTAATGGAGGGGAAACAATTTAGAATTTTTCCCACGACTTGATTGATGATTCTTGCACCATAATTGCTAGCAGAGGTCCAGAAAGTACAAATCCAGACCAAGATTTTGCTTCAACCAACCAGTTGAGTATAAAGAGTCACAGTCACAGAGAACTCAGCTGGTTGGTTGGAACAAAATCTTGATCTGGATTTGTACTTTTTTGGCCTGAATTTCCAACCTCTAATTGCTAGTTCTTCCACAGCTGGTTAGCCTCCCAGTTAACTGGCATCCTCTTCTACACTCCTGATCTCCTTGTCTGTTAGCCTTCCAAGCATCTGAAGGCTTCATTACCAACATCAGACTCAAACCATAGATTGCTGAACCTGGGTGGAGCGTCATTAAGAACACAGCACTGAATGATAAAGAAAAAAATATGTACAAATCATTCAATGATGTACAATTGCGAAAAATTACCTACAAATAATTTAATGGAAACACATACTGTAAAACTTCATTATTAGAAGCCTGAATTATTTCCTATATCAAAACCCAGCAGACAAATGGACATGATTTTAGATACCCTCATGGGCCCCCCCTGTTCATGTGTTCCATGATCCATAACTCAAACACTTGATAACGAATGACTCTACAAGACTTGGTGCACAAAAAAAATTTATTTGTCAAGTGGTCGAATTCACTAAATCCCTGGCGTATATCTTCCCTCAGTGACCAATGCCGGAGTATGGCATCACGAACGCAGCTAGGTGTTTGGAAAGTGTCCTTCAAATGTCCCCAATGCCACCAATTTGTTTGACCCCGGTGGACTGCTGGCCAAGTGTGCCCATCCTGTTGATGGGGATGATCTTCATGGTGGTCTCTTTCATGGAATACCACCGGCTGTGCCATGTCGCCCAGATGATGCCATTGTCGAAACCATGCGGTCCAGCTTGTTCTGCAGTATACTTTCCCCCTTTTGGTTTGAAAAAAGAAGTTTGAGATAAAATTAATGATGGCAAAATGAGGGAATGAAATGTTGCCATGGCAACAGGCTCCATCACCCAGGCTACCAGCACAGATTTGACTGTGAGGAACATGGAGCTCAGTAGCTGTGAGGTCTTTACCTTGGTAGTATTTGCCATTGAGGTGTGCGGCATGGCAGCGGTTCATCCACCAGCCCGAGCCGTCCTGTGTCGCACAGTTCCCATCATACTTGTCGTTGTCCCGGTCGGTGGTACTGAACTGCATCCCGTTGTGAGAGGTGAAGATTTTGTCGCTGGGGTCGTCACCGAAGTCAAAGCCGTCGAATGCGTCGCCCGCATCTCCTCCAAAGTGGTAGGCGTAGATCAGCCGGTAATTGTCTACCTCAGGGCCCACTTTGAAGCTGGCGTAATCTGCATACCTGTAAAGTAGTGATGGACAAAATGAAATGTCATGAACTATTTGCTGTATTACTTGACGTTACTTGATAGTGCTCTATGGTCAAAAAAATGACACAGAGCAGCCCAAAAGCACCATCTAGTGGGGTCAAAAAATACAGCAAATGGTTCATGAACCGTCATTTTGTTAATCACTACTGGAAAGGTATGGAGCATCAGAGGCTGATGCCCAGAGGCCTCCACTAAGACGGAACTTCAACTAACCTAATTAATGTTTAATACAATTGACAAGATTTAATATCGTCACCACTGTGGCTGAGAACTACAGCATCATAGAAAATAGTATGGGGGCTTCTGACATCGCAAATAGCCCTGGGGCCTCTGACCATGTTAATGTGTCTCTGTGGACAAGACACATTCGCTGATCTATTCCCTTAGCCCAAAGGTACTGTTACATAATTTGGCCAGAGGTGTCACTGTTGCACAACAACACATCTAGTATGACTCATCATGATATAAAAAAGTAAATATTTTTGTTGTGATTAGTTAGTAAACTATGACCTTCTGTTCACCAATATTAACATGAAATAGATTATAAGTGCTTACTTTTTTTGGTTAGTAAAACATTTAACAATTTAAAGTGTATTTACTTCTTGGCTCCCTCCCAGTCTGTCATCTCTATCCTGAGCACATATGGAATAGTTGACTGTGAAGTGATTAGGTGCATCTTCTCATTGCCCAGCCAGAACTCGGTGGTGTCATCCGGGGATAGGTAGCCAAAGCCCTCCTTGTACGGGATCCAGGGCCGGGAGAAGTCAACGCTACCATCGCGTCTCTGAAATGACAACGCAGGAACTTGAAGCCTCCTGGGCGTCGCACGGCACTGCGTCCCGCAGGAAGGAGATCTGCAGGAAGAGGTGCTTACCCTCTGCAGCACCGTCCAGCCATTCCCATTGTTGTCCATCTCACAGTAAACCAGGAACTGTTCTTTGGCCTTCAGGGGCTTGATGAAATACAGGCCACTAGTCCTGCCACCTTTATTAGCAACGTCTTGACAATCTGATGACACAAAACCAAGAACATGGGTACAATTTTCGCCGTCCCCCTCTGTGGTATTTTTTTTTCAGTCAGTGTACCCAACTTTCCTTCCCAGCTCGAAAAGTAAGGTATAACGGGCTTTATTGAAGACCAATCTAAGCCAGTGTTTGTTAAGCCAGTCCTCAGGGACTCCCAGCCTTCAGAATCTTTGCTTCCTCCCAACTCTCAGCCAATCAAGAACCATGAATACATGGTACAGGTGTGCTGGGAGCTGGGAGGTAGCAAAAAATGTATACTGTTTAGTGGCCCCCAAGGACTGGGCTGACAAACACTGATCTGAGGGACTTTTAATGTGTCTTGGCATTGCGGCTCACCTTTGCCTGTGACGGTCTGAATCTTGACAGTGTCCTCACAGGGAAGCTTGCACATCTGTTCCAGGTTGAGGATCATCTGCTTCAGCTGAAGCATCCTTTTCTCATTGGAGTCAATCGTTTCCTGAAGCTTACTAAGGAGAGAAAGGGAAAGAGGAAAACTGACTTTTATGCTTTTGGCTCATTGATTTTTTTTTTGGATTTCAGGAAAAATGAACTTCAAAAATTTTAGGCTTTTAATAAAACAAGGTACTTTTAGCATAATAAAAATGCATGTCGTATTATCAACTAAAGATATTACTTACTATATCTGGGATTCCTGTGAAATTATACTTTTTTCGAATCTCAGAATATCGTCCAACATGTTTGTTGACTTTTTAATGTAAACATCTGTAAACAAATCGTACTAAAATCAATTTCTCTCTATATATGAATTCAACAGATACTGAATGTAAATAAACAGAAACAAAACTGTTTCCTACCTGGATCGTTGGATTTCTTTGCTGCGGTGGCTGAGTCTCTCATGTAAGTCACTTTGTCTTGTGCTCCCTTTGTTTGGTTGGATATTTCCTCCAGTAAATACTCAAGATCATTAAGGTCCCTGTCAACCACAGGCTTGTACCTGTTCAGATAATCGGCGACACCACATGTGGTGGGACAGTATGTACCCTGTTAGGAACAAAATTAACAAGCAAATCTGATGAAATCTGATGAAATACATGCTACAATTTTTTTAATGCTTAAATCGATATAGTTTCAAGAGATTGTGACTCGGAGAAATGGAAAAATAGAGTATGTGCATTTAGAGATATGTCATTTAAAGCGTTACGTGAAGATACTCACAAAGCCGTCCATCGGGCTGCACGAATCAAAATCTCCCCTTAGTTCCTGACATACAAAAAGCAGAAGATACAAAAATATTTCAAGAGATGGTCAGAGATCGGAAGAAGGACAAGCCAGGATTGTCCGCTGGATGCTGATACAGATTACTTACGGCAGATGACATGGAAAATATGAGAAGTAAGGACAGGGCGCTGTGTATGAGTAGGTGAGCCATTTTCTTCAGGAAGCCTCCACTGGATTGCTCGAATGAGAGTGAGGACCTCTGGAGGAGTCAGGCCATTTATCTAACCAAGGTCCGAGTTCAGACACAGATAATGGCTGATGTGTAAACATGAAGCAGCGGCTGATCCAACCTCCGCATCACTTTGACTCTGTGCCCCTCTTACTCACTGTTTGAGGAACACTGATTAGCCACCCTGTTTTTTGTGCGGTGAGACAAAACAGGGTCAAGAGCCGACAACAAACGTAACAAACTGGTGGCGGTTTGATAAGTCGCATTTAATTCCTCGACATTTCACTGATCACTTCTGAGTCAATACTGTGGTTAAGAATCATTTGAAAGCCAGAGTGCATTGAGACAAGAAGCCTAATCTGTTACTGAGCTACTGGTATTTCAGCAATATTACCATATATGTTTTGATTTATTGGACATTTTGTTTGTTTAGGTAGTACATCCAGTGCAGTCGCAGGACTTAAGTAAGCCTTCACAAGCGGGACCGGTCAAAGCCTAAGGGGGTGGCATTGGCAAGCTTCACTGCCAGTGCCCCCCACCCCCAGCAAATTTCATTGCTAAGTTTCACTCCAGCGGTATAAATTTTACACCGGGGGGGGGGGGGGGGGGGGGTGATTCTGGCTGTCCTTCAGAAGATTTAAATCATGCTGACACAGATATCTGCCATGTAGATACGACGCCCGACAAATGTCGACACAGTGGTGACACTGCACTCTTAATTACGGTAAGCCTGACTCATGGTAAATACATCCAGTTACCGTCCAGCTATTTACATAGCTACATAGTTTCCTGTATGCACCTTGTTTTCCTTGCAGACGTAGCAAATGTTGCAACCAACTCATCTATCAGTTTGGCTTGGCAGCTTCAGCTTGGAGTGGCGGAGCCCGTCAGTGGGTGGTATGGAGCTGTGGGTTCAAATCCCATCTCAGCTTCAGCTTGGAGTGGCGGAGCCCGTCAGTGGGTGGTATGGAGCTGCGGGTTCAAATCCCGTCTCAGCTCAGCTTGGAATGGCAGAGCCCGTCAGTGGGTGGTGTGGAGCTGTGGGTTCAAATCCCACCTCAGCTCAGCTTGGAATGGCGGAGCCCGTCAGTGGGTGGTATGGAGCTGCGGGTTCAAATCCCACCTCAGCTCAGCTTGGAGTGGCGAAGTCTGTCAGTGGGTGGTTTGGAGCTGTGGGTTCAAATCCCAGCTCAGCTTGGAGTGGTGGAGCCTGTCAGTAGGTGGTATGGAGCTGCGGGTTCAAATCCCAGCTCAGCTTGTAGAACCTGCACATTCATCCTGCACCTGTATTGGTTCCTTCTTACAATTTAGGAGTAGGCTGGTGTCCCTAAATTGCATATTGTGTTTGTGTGTGCGCGTGCATGCCCTATGATAGATTGATAGATAGATGGATAGATAGATTGATTAGCTGGTGCCTGATGCACTTGTGAAATTAATTTATTGCTATAGCAACAGAAGGAGCATAACACAAGAGTATGAACTTTCTCGCTGTGTGTTTCACTCACTTTCAGTAAAGCAGAAATATCAGAAATACACCCAGAACACTTCCACTGCTGTTTCAAGACACAACCACTAGTGGGAGCCCTTACATCTCAGCAGTAACTAACTGGAGGAATAAGGCAGGAGGAATCAAAGATCACAGAACCCAGCATGTGTGTCGTTCTTTTGCACTTTTACTTGCTTACTGACAGTCTAATTTGGTTTTAGCTATTTCTTCTTGATAAATCCAGCAGAAAAGCTCAGACTTACTGGCTGGGAAAAAAAAAACACTTCTAAAGACCTTTCACGAGATGAATGTGTTTAAGGAGAAGTAATAGAATGTTTTGTAAACTCCAGCTTCAGAACCAAGCTCCTTTTTCATAAGAACGACGGCCTTATGAAACACCGACTACCAAACAAAGCATGTTGATTAAAGTTTGATCTAGACCCCGTTATCTTCAGTTTGGTTTAATACTCGTATTTCACGCACACAAACAAGCTGTGAAATTTTTAATCCGCAGGGAGGCTGAATGTGCGGATAGTTATCATTTATGGGGGAAGTAGTATTTCTGCTTTGGTTCCAGGGTGATTTGTCAAAGGGAGAAGAGGGACAAAGCAGCAACAGGCCTTTCAGCAGCTTTTCAGGCCCTCTGTGCAGCGCCTGAAGCCCAGCAATGCTAATGTGAGCCAGATTGTTACACGGGTTGAGGTCTTTGCCTAGACCTGGTAACAAGGAACAAGGAGGCCGGCAGAGGACTGGACAGGGAAATCTGTGCTCATTGAGGTTCCCATAAAAGCCTCGCTAGGCGGGTAGCTGTCTGAGAACTTTTTTGGGACAAAACGAGACGGACGGGGCCGTGAAACGCAGCGGCACAACAAGCCCTGCAGTGGGATTGGACCGTGCCTTTGCATGGGGCTGGTGCATCGAATTAACACAGTTAAGATGAAGGCCGATATAGCTGAAGGATTTAGCAGCCATGAAATTCCAATACAGGCTCTTTAGACTGAGGCAATGCAACAAAAATAAATCACTAGACTCGTTCAGGTATTTTCATTCTGAACTTGTGTTTAAGATATTGACGATAAGATCTGCAGTCTCAGCTGGGTTGTGTTGCTGAACAAAAGCCTATAGGTATGCAGTAGGGTGACCATGGACTTGTCCTCTAATTTTGGGACCTAAAAATGGCCAAAATTTCAAGGTTTTCACTTTGTTTCACGCTGACTTTTGTTTCCTACATTCAGTACTTTTTGTGTGCATAATTGCGTTGCTTTGACATCTCTCTTTGCGTCCTCCAAAATATGGTCACTTTAGCATAAATCACATCAATGATGGCTTTTTTAAGGAAACTGAACAAAAACAGTTTTCAAGCATGATATCGTCTCATTAAGAAGTTATAAGTAGATAGATAGATCGATCGATTGATATAGATAGATAGATGATAGATAGATAGATAGATAGATAGATAGAGAGAGAGAGAGAGAGAGAGAGAGAGAGAGAGAGAGAGAGAGCGCACTGCTTCAGTTCCCAAACCTTATCTCAGGGGCACCCCAGCCATTCTATATGTTTGTTACATTTCAACACCAGCTCACTTGATTAATTAACTTAATTAGTTAAAAAACCCAATGAGATTTTGATTAGTTAAACTAGGTGTGCTAGTGGTCGAGTCAAATAATACACGGGTGTACTGTATGGCTGCTGGAAATAATGGGGTGACTTTAGCAGAGGGTTTGGAATGGCTAAGCTAACACACTATAGCATAGCTTTACACCGACATGAAGAACATGTAATCATTTTCCTTTGCTGCCTAAGCGTTTTGCACAGTACTGTACTTCTCGCGATTTCTCCATCCAGGTGTCCATCCCCTCCAATAACCGTAAATATTTACTGCCCAGCAAGACCGGGTCGTCGGAGTGATACTGAAAGCTGTCTCCATTTATTATGCAATATCTCTTCGGCTTGAACGCGGACGTAAACATTTATATTAGGCTAATAATGTATAATTTCCGTGACCATCTCGTAGCACAGATAAAGCCAGCCCTGCCTCCCGGCCATGGCCTGCATGTAGAACATGACACGCTGCAGATAGCTGGTGGGTGACCTGGAGCTGAACTGTGCCTCGTTAATGAACCTGAACAGAGATGAACTCCTGGTGAACCGCCCCCGCAGGAGAACGGGACCAGATCCCACCACACGCGTAAAATTCCATATGGCGTCCAACAAACTCGCAGCCCTATTGATAACATTTATTTACTCTGCAGAGAGGCAATTAAAAAGGTCTTAAAAAAAAACAAGAGTGACTTCAGTCTTCCGTCCATCCACATTGCCGCTTTATAGAATTCTGGTTACACCAGTAGAACCTTAAGAGAGACTTCAGTCTTAAGCTTCTCCTGGTATTACCAGAATTCTACAAAGTGGCAATGTGGAGATGGTTAGAATGTATCAAAGGAACATGATATATTGCACATTGTAATGTTACAATAAGCTGGAAATGTTTTAACAAAAAACAAGCCTGAGATGTTGGCATTTGTTGCAAATTTAGACACACAGCTATTGCTACACATGCAACTGATTTCCGCTCACATTTTCTCTACATATTTCTCAACCGATTTCATTCAGATCAAAAATCAAGGATCTATGTCCTGCCATCTTCAGCAAGCAGCACTTGGTTTTTCACTAACGAACTTTTTTTTTTTTGGCCTGGCACAAACACACTAACACCATCCCCATGATCAACACGCAGATTTACAAGCTCACAGAGAAGATTCCACATTCCAGCCTTTGATAAACACTCAATGATAAAGCTTAACAACAGACTCCCTGGAGACAGTGTTCTTTCCAGACACTGTTTTGAAACAGAGAAGCCCGATAATGCAGAATTAAGACAAATATAGCTTCTGCCAAATGGGTCAATGCTAATATGGGGCCACGCTTTGTCCTGCTTTTGCATTTCATCTGCAAGCGAGACACAGGAGAGTTTGCTTAAGGCCTCGGGCCTTCAATACCACAGCAATGTGAAAGCATAGACATACAGTGTGGGACTGTAATGCAGTGTGGGACTGTAATGCAGTCCGGGACTGTAATGCAGTGCGGGACTGTAATGCAGTGCGGGACTGTAATGCAGTGTGGGACTGTAAATGAACACAGTTACACTTACTTAGGTTACAACAGCATCTCACTTCTGCAAAGCTTCATATCCGAACTGACAAGCACACAAAAAAACATGGTTCGTCAATCCTGCCCCCCCACACCAACCTCCTGGGTACCATCCATGGTATACTCCAACCTATAGCACCGAGGAATTTTCTAATGCAATGCCACTTTGGAATTTTAGTACAAAAACAGAGCAGTATATAATGGTTTTATTATAAAAACTTTACAGACTTTAAAATCTTTGCATTGGATTTAAAGTGATTCATTCAATACCAAGGACTTCTTACAAATAACCGCATTTTTTTTTTTGTGACTGAGTCAGCCATCGTCCATTTCGAAATATATTCATATTTTTGTTTCGGTCATGATCAGTAAAACACATTAATGACTGCATTAAAGGGCTGTGTCAAATGAGATTTGGGTTAGTGGCTTATAACGAATGCCTTCTAAAGTCAAGTGGTTACTGTTCCCAAACTGACCCCTGTTATACATACCACAGATGCAGAGGAGCATCAGGAATTCTGGCTGGATGGGTTATGAGCAGGACACTTGTGTGTTGACCTGGACATGACTGGAAGCTGACCCAAGTTTGACTCCAACCTCACAGCAGGCAAACGCTGATCTGCAATTAATGTGTCTGCAAACATCACACTTCAGAGTAAGGACTTTCCTTATTAATCCTTCTTTGCTGCACATGAATCATTTAAGAAAAGTATTTAACTCCTTCATTAAAATCAGATATTGACACTAATGCTTTTTTAGCAGGTAATTCATTTTAAATATAGAAGACAACTTATCTTCATGGAAAAGCCTTATTTCTAAACAAATGATGTGTTCCCAAAAGACAGAAAGGTTATCTGGTTTAGTTGTTTTCTTCATAAGCTTGAAAAAGTCCAAACTTAAATTAGGAGGCCCATATTAGGAGGTTTCAGTTGCGCAGATACCAAATGAACATTGTTGCTTAACTCTTAAACGGCAGTTATAAACTTTTAAACTACCAGATCAAAGTAATCTGTATAATCCAATGGCCATAGTGCGCAGCAGAGCAAGTTAACCGGAACATCCTATCTCATTTTAAAAAACTGCAAAGACAGTAAGTAATATTTTAGACAAGATATTTTTTAGTATATTTTTGTGGCTTTATTTCCAGGGAGCAAAATATATTTATCGTCCTGAGAATGGAGCCTTTTATTTTCAAATGAGTGGATCTAAAAACTTTGGGATTATCAAGACATTTGTTCTCCCGAGATCATGTCAAATTCTGGGCAGACGTCCTTGGACAATTAGGTCGTGAAAACAAGATTTCTATTCAAGACTTAGCTTATCTTCTTTAATCATGGATAACGGACTGATAGTACCTGCTACTATTAGCAAGAAATTAGCTTCGAGCTGTAATTAGCGTTTTACATTTCACTGTGACGAGTGAGTCCAGATTAATTTTAAAATAAGTACAGCATTTCCGAGAAATCACTGCAATTATTGAGAGCTATATACTGAATATGTCATCTTGTGTTAAAATTCATCAAACAAATATGCAAATTAATAGCCTATGTGAAAATGCCGTTTTTTCACCGAATGTCATGGAAATGTTTGTAGACTATAGACCAGACGGCTGGGAAAACAGAAAATATTCTGTATTACAATGCACATTATATAAATATTAATAACTCGTTAATTTATTGCAAGCATCGTTTGTCTTGGCGTTGAGATTCTGTCTGCTTTCAGCCACGCGCGCTTCCTGATTGCTTATTCAGAGCGATATTAATTCAGGCATAAAATGCATATTAATTTATCTATAAACTTCCAGTCTCGCAAAGGAAAGCGGCTTGTATCTGAAAGAAAGGTCACCGCAGCAGGTCATGCCCTTTGATCTCGGGGAAGGAGGAAGCGATGGTTGCCGTATTAGTAAAGTTCAAGATTTACAAGCTAGTAAAACCAAATGAGGATCAAAGCTGTTTGCTGGCAGATAATCGTGGCTGCTTTTAGGAGTCCTGAGTCAGCGCCAGTACCGGGGCACACCATCCATCCATTCATCATAAACACAGCACAACGAAGTGAAGCG
This sequence comes from Gnathonemus echidnorhynchus, assembly GCA_026776725.1. Classification (NCBI taxonomy): domain Eukaryota; kingdom Metazoa; phylum Chordata; class Actinopteri; order Osteoglossiformes; family Mormyridae; genus Gnathonemus; species Gnathonemus echidnorhynchus. The sequence goes on from JAODJU010000085.1 coordinate 2,486,886, forward strand.
CTATACAGCCATCTCTGAGACGCTAACTTCTCATTTACCCGTTTAAGTAGTGTGTTAGTAAGGCTGTGACAAATGTTTCCATTGCTAAAGCTTGGACTCCATACTCGGTTTGGTTCAGCTTGGTATCTTTCTATATTTCCTTACAAACAACGCAAGCCGAAAGTGCGCAACAACGATTCAGCAATGGCGTACCTATTTAATTTAATGACAAAAGTTAATTACTGAAAGTGTGAGGACAAAAAGCCTGGAAAACAACAGAAAAGCATAAAGTTATGCGTCATTGTAATAGCGTATGGCAGGGGCGTTTGTAGGATTTGACGCTTAAGAGGGTTCAGCTCCTTGAAGAAATGCAGGACGCCATACGATGAAATTTGCCTGAGCAGGGGTGTACGAAAGTTATACGAAAAAAAAATCGAAAATAAGGGACAAATCGCAAAATAGATTCAGAATGGTTTAATAAAAAATTTAGGCAAAAAAATAGGGGGCCTGAATCTGTTTTTAAATAAGAACGCAAATTTGGTTGCAGACAGATGATTAATTCCCATACGCGACACCGCCGTCTTTAGCGCATTGTTTTGGGGGCACTGTGTCTACTGGTGCTTAAACCGAATTGGCATCCACTGAAGGGGGAATCATCCATGGTCATCAGTCTCTGCTGTCAGCGGTCTGTCAGTGGGGCAGATTCACTGGGAGCGAAGCCCCGCGCCATTATCCATGCGCGCCCCGCATCCCGATTAATCAGGGGCCGTTGTCATGGAGAAAGCAATGCCTCCCCCCCCCCCCCCCCCCAAGTCCCTACGACGGACGACGGGGATCGGCACCACGGGGCTAAGGGCCATTCATCATCTCCCAGAGCGTCACTGGCATGTAGGTGCTGCCACTGCGAAATACCATAGACATCCGAGGCGCTGCGCCGCGTGCGTCCTGCAGGACGCGGTTAGTCAGTCCGCGCACGATGTCTAGTGTCCAATGTAGAGAATTAATTCCAGTCAGTCATAGGCTTTCCGGTAGCTATTTCTCCAGCCCAAGACAAAAAAAACCTTCACCTTCACAAACTCCCTGAATCTACTAATGCTGCCATACTGGAATATGCAGTTAGTACCCTACGTTTACTTCCGACACGTTCAAAATTCCCATGTTGGACACTATAGTCTTTTCTCCCCAACAGCTTGCTGTCAAGATTTCCATTTCCTAAACCAATTTTGGGTACGGTAAAAACCGTACAGACTCACAACCCTCTTGAAATTAATCATGCTACTCATTCTCGCCTTAAATGCACCAGTAAAAATTAAGAAACGTGCATTATGGGCTGACATATTTTTTTTTGTTTTCAGATTGGAGATCTTCAGAAATTGAAGATTTGCCATTATCCTAAATGTAATGTGCTGTTTTACAAAGGCCTTCTACGAGGGCAATCTATTAATTAATTTGTGGATCCCGAAAAAAAATCAGTCACGATCGAGTTTTCATAAATACCTCAAATTAAAAAAAAAACAATTAATCAGGCTAATTGTTTAACAAAGCTTTTAGGCTGCATTGTTAACCCGTTCACCATATAAAAGAGGGACTGGATAAAAAAAACAAAACAAATACAGTTGAGTATGACAGCACGACATAATAATATCACCGTTAATTTGGAAATTTCAAGTAGGCTACGAACATGTGTACCATTAAACTTGTGTTTGTAGCCCTACTGAATGCATCAAAATCCCATGAAACAAAAACTTAATTTAGCTGAAATGTGTCAATGCATTTTTTCAATTGAAATTCATCTCTAATTCCCATGCTACGGCGTTTGTACACATAAACGTCATTATATTAACAAGCTCACAGCTACAGTTTCTTTGAAAATACAGTCTTGTAAACCAATCGTATCTCTGGGAGACGCATGATGTAATCCCGACCCTCCTTATATTCCAGCGGATAAAAGCCTTGAATGAAGTAGCCGCACATACTTGGAAACATAGCAAAATGTTTGACTCGCTGACGTTTATTATTGGTAAGGTTTTGGTACTCTCAAATCTGAACATTTTTAAGTTCATTACGCAAAAGGAAGAAGCCCGCACAAATAACTGCCAGACACTGTCCCTTCAGAGGGGCGATCTGCTGGAGGTCCCTCGGACCCTGTTCATTCACTTCGGAATTTACTTGGGTGACAACAAAGTCGCGCATCTCATGCCTGACATCCTGCCCGTGTTTACGAGTGACAAATGCCAGATTAAGAAAGTTGTCACGAACAAGAGGCTGCTCTGGGGTGTGATTTCCAAGAATGCCACCATTCGCGTTGACACGGTGGAAGATTTTGCTTACGGATCAAACATCTTAGTCAATGACATGGATAACACAATGAAGAGGCCGCCTTTACCCAACGAAGAGGTTGCGAGGAGAGCTGAAAAACTGATCGGAGTCATACCGTACAGTCTGCTTTGGAATAACTGTGAACATTTTGTCACGTATTGCAGATACAGCTCTCCCATCAGCCTACAAACGGATAAGGTAACGGCGCAATCTATCATACAATAACATACTACTAGTCTATATTCTAACAAAAAATAGATGACGACTGGAATAATAAGCCAGATCCGTCGAGTCACACACATACATATAGTTTTCAGCTTTCGGTGCAAATAACTTATGAAAGACGTAGAAGCTATGCTGCACTTGTGAATGGGTCAAATAAATTGAAATTAAGAAAATGGAAGACTCACATTTTTATGCCCTACTGTATATCCCATAATCACGCATGCATCAACCAACATTATTAAAACAAATAGTGAATTAATTGTCATCCGCATCCTTAAAAATGACGTGTGTTGGGGGCGGTGTTGTTTTTGCGCGTAATTTCATAGTATTTTTATGCTTAACGGGAAAAGGCTGGTATTGGAAATATCAATTCTGCACCCTGCAGTTCTGCGAGGGCCTGAAATCGATTGTCCGCGACCAGAGGAGCGTCCTGCTCGCCGCCCTGCTGGGGATGATGTCCATCGCGTGCCTGGGACTGGCTCCTTCCACGACTCTGCCCAGCATCCTCGTTCCCTTTGCCCTCTGGATGGCTGGCTGATGTGCGGAGTCCAAACACTCGGAATGTCCCGCTCAAACGGCCGGGAGCTACATGTGTTTAACTATGAATGATTTAGGAGACGCCCGCTTCAGTGATGGATATAGATCTCCGCGGTTTGTTTTAACTTACTGTGTAAGTCCACGTTACCTGTTAGTAGCCTTGAAGGAATAAATACTTGCATATCTTGTTGGTTTATGTACAGTATCTGTTTTTGTTTAAATATGTAACACATTTATACTTAAATTTTAATACACTCAAGCCAGGTAATTTTACATATTAATAAAGAAATTAAGAAAAAAAAAGTGTTGGTCGTCATGTCTTACAGTTAAAAGAATGCTGCATATTATGCAAGCATGTACTTAAATAGGCTAATTTCGTTTCATAAAAACTGGAACGCACGATTCAGCTTGTGAATCCGCACGAAGGAGATTTTATTCAATCTTTAAATCCATTTTGGGAAAAGGGGATTATGATCTAAAAATAGTCCTTTGGCAAAAACATGCTTTTGGCATAAAGAATGTGGCATAAACTAGAGATTATTCCAACTGTAATGGTGAAATTAAGGCTAAAACCGAGGGTGTCAAACCATCTAAAAATTTGCATAATTTCAATACATACAAATTATCTAGTATGTTTTGTATGGACAATTACACATTTTTTATGTTTTATTTTATATATATTTTAATATTAGAAAATAAGCTTCAATTAACTTTTTCGGTATTCACATCTTTTAAATTGTGATTATTTTAGTTGACTGTATAAATAGTTCACTTACACCTGATTTTTATTTAAGTCAAAGTTAGTCACCATTAGTTATATCTGTCACTTAAACGTGTTCCAGAATAGGTTTCTCTGGTCTGCTTGTTTTCTAAGTAACAAAAAGAACATATGATTCTTAAACCTTGCCAAGATTCCAGCATCAGTGACCCTTCAAAGAGCTACTGTACTTGCTACACTAATAGACCACTTACACCATGCATGATTCAAACAAACTGGGGACAGTTGTTCTGGACCTGCTTATGAAAACACCACATCAATTCTTCTTGGGTTTTTAACCTGGCAGTAAGACTGTATATCGGCTTAAACTGCCTCTGTAACAGTACAAGTGTTCATTTAATCACATTATTACTGAATATGCTGCGTACTGGAGCACATTCTGAAAATAGCTGCATCTCATTCTGACACATTGAGTAAACTGAATGCTCTACTCACTGCGGTATTAACCAAGGGGGCGATTAACGACATGAGAAGTCCGTGCTGTTTTCATTCATACTTTTAAACCGGTTTATTGGCAAGTCGACACGCATTAAGCAGAGAACAAAGCCTGGAATTAGTCTTTGAGGAATCCAAGAGTTCTCTATAAACATGTGATTGTAAGAAGACTCTTGTTGCAAAGTATGTAACCCTATAATCCCCTGGCCCCTCCCACCGCTCGTGGAATAAAACAGGCAGGTGTGAAACAGTTTCCCACATTTGGCACAATGTCCCCTTTTGAGCTCCTGAGTCTGTTTTTCATTGCGAGCAAAGTTGAAGAAGACAAGGAGCCCAAATATGAAATCTCAGTGTACAAGAGGGGGGATCTGCTGGAGGTTCCCCGCACTCTCTTTACACATTTCGGCATATACTTGGGGGACAACAAAGTTGCTCACCTGATACCTGACATTTTGCCGGTACTTTCTAGCAACGAGGTGGCCATTAAGAGGATGGTGACCAACAACAGACTGATCCTAGGGGTTATTGCCAAGGTGGCCAGCGTCAGAGTGGATTCCGTGAAGGACTTCGCCTACGGGGGCGAGATCCTGGTCAACCACATGGACAAGCTGTGTGGCCGACGCCCATTCAGCGGCGATGAGGTGGCCAGGAGGGCCGAGAAGCTGTTGGGTACCATCTCCTACAGCCTTCTCTGGTACAACTGTGAACATTACGTCATGTACTGCAGATATGGCATCGCGGTGAGCTTTCAGACTTACCAGGTATGAGTGATTGCACTGAAACGACACACCTCGTCATTTGTCCAAGATGTGTGCAGACCTGCGGTGTGACAGCTGGGAATGTTCTGGAATTTTTAAGGGCGTCTTTGATGGTACTCATAAAGAGAAAAAGCACATGCTGGGCAAAATGTGTGACATTGGGGTTTGGGCTTTAACTGTGTAGAAATTGCAGCAATTGAAGAATAAAAATTAAAAATTTTCATTACATGAAACAAAAGATGAAATATAGCCTTAGGCTAGTTACTTTGTTTACAATGCAAAATTCAAGTCTTTGTTTTGGTACTTCCACAAATCCCTCCTTTGTCCATTGTTGTCCATTAAATACTTGGATTTTAAATCCTTGGGTAAAGAACCACTGTTAGAGTGAACAGTTCATTTAATAGTCACAGTGCACAGACTGAAAAAATTTAATTTATTACTAATTTACTACTATTTATTATTATTATTATTATTATTATTATTAAGACTTAACAATGGGCATACATACATGGGCTACTTTCTTCCTCTGCTCTACATTGTAAGAGTTTAAAAAGAATTTTACTCAGTCTTTGCTCCCTTTTTAAAATGTTAATAGAGATCTGATGTAAAGGGTTTAAGTAGCACATATACAGATAATATAGTGGCTTGCACAGTTGCCCCCCTCCGCCAGGACTGAGGGTTCGAATCCATAATGTGCTCTGTGTGAAGTTCTCCTACTTGCCTCATGCAGGTATCTTCATGGAGTCTGGACACGTACGGTTAGTTTAACTGGTGCCTCCAGGTTGCACCATTGTGTATGAAAGTCTGCACGATTGTATAGTGGCCAGGAATCATGGGGCCATTTTACATGACCAGGAACATCCTGTGGTGCAAACTGACTACCTCCATGCCTCCGAGACCTGAAGGAATGGTCCAGTATCCAATATGGTTCAATAATAGTATATTGAGTAGATTCTGCAATAGCATTCTTGTATGTGCAATGCACACATTTCCAAATTTATTTTAAAAATCGGACTAATTTTCTTTGTGTATTCATCTTTACTGCGGGACCCTGGGCAACACACGAGGTTTAGACATTAAAATTTAAACGATATTGTCCATCACGTCGCTTGTTAGTTGGCGCTATTTTTTTGTATACGGCGCCATCTGCTGGTATAAACGGGGAAACTGAACAACAACAACGAGAAGTCTATACTAGTTGCTAAAATGATCTTTTTCTGTCTTTACAGTTTTGCAAAAAGGTGCGGAAGATTGTCTGCAGCAAAAAGACGGCGTTCGTCAGCGCCTTGTTAGGGATCTGTGTGATGCTGTATCTGGGATCTGTTTCAGCGTACACAACGCTTCCTACAGTGTTCATCTCGTTCACCATCTGGATGGCGTCGTAGCCCGGTCTCTCACGGCAGCACTAAAAAGCAGAGGCATCCATCCATCCTTATGCCAGGACATTACATTCAATTTTGAAATGGACCTTAAATACATTTCAAATACTTGAAGCACTAATACTTTTTAGTGAGAAATCCACACCGAAGGTAGATGGTATTTCAATAAGTTCAGTCAATTTGAAGAAGAAGAAAACTAACAACCTTAAGCGCTGGAGCTGGAAGCATTATGCGTGACGTGTCGGTGAGCTGAGATTTTAATATTTTTCCTTTTATTACCATCACAAGATGGTTGGAGTTCGTTTCTGGACTGTGATCTTTTTAAATCATTTTGTTATGCCAAACGCCAATTCATATTTTAACCCAATAAACATTTTTTGATGTTTAAGGAATTGGAGCTTTGTGAAATGACCTTTGATGTCTGTGGAATTCTGATTTGTATTGGTCAGTGTACAAAATATTGCGTGAATAGCAATTCATTTTATGACTATTCCCATCCATGATTCTCATGGGTAATGTATAATACAAACCAGATGAGTTTCCATAGCATTTAGGCCTACAGCCTGTCAATTCAAATTCATATTGTCCAACATATATTTCTAGTATGGTTAGCTAAATTAATACCTGTATCTAAAACCCATATGTTTCAGTGGAAAGATATTAACATAGATTATGGTTACTAGAGTGTCAGAAAGAAAATACAAATATGAAATGTAAAATGTTAACTACACAACAAAAGCTGTGTATGTTAATAAAATCATGCTTTTTACAACAATTCCTAATAACCTGATTCCATTATTATTATGATTATTAAAATCTCTATGTTCAAAAACTTCCATTTGAGTTCAATTTGATAATTATTCCTTTAATCAACACAGACATTAAGGTTCCAGAAACTGGATTAGTTTAAGATACAATCCCACTTCCTTGATAGACATGCAGCCCGACCTTATTAGGAGTTATAATTATGATTTTTTTTTTTGTTGTTCTGGTATTTCTGTTTTTAGGGGTGGGTGGCTGGATCCTTTTCACCCAAAAAACCCATGGAAATAGATGCTTAATTCCTGACGTTCCTATTCCCCATGAAAGTCAGCAGACTGGGACTCTGGGGGATGTAGTTTATCAGGAACCGGCAGCAGGACATTCGTCCTGTATTTCAGGACAGAGCTGAGGGACCTTAAAAATTCTGTGTCCTTTGTCATTATTTATGTGCCGCAGGCTGGAATTGGGGGCATGGCTTTATGTAATAATCATTCCTCCATCGCTATGGAAACCTCTCACTGTATGCAGCAAGCAAACAAACATAAGAAGGGTGCAAAAAGTGAGGTCATCTTCTATACTGCCTTTTCATAGGGTCCTCACTTCTTCTGAGTTTATTTCCACCCAATGGGTATTCGGTTTTTAATGCAAATATCTTCGGCAGTGAAGAAAAACCATTTTTTTTAGACGTTCGTGAATCCTGTGGTTTATGAAGCAGATTCAGTTGCTCAGCTGAGTACTATGACAACATGCTGGTAAATAACACGATATACTATTGACAATAATAGCACATTACGCCTCTTAAAGGTATAATACTTTATTGATCCCCATGGGGGAAATTCCTTTATCACGTTTCCCATCCTGCTCTCTGTGACACACAGTAGGTGAGAGCGAGCTTGGCAGTGAAGGGCAGCCACCTGTAGCAGCACCCATGGAGCTGGGGGTTAAGGGCCTCGCTCAAGGGCCCACAGATGTGATTATTGTGCTGAGGCTCAAACCAATAACCTTCTGATCACAGGCACAGAGGCTTAGCCCTCAGAGCCACACACTGACTCCATAAATAAACAATGGAGAATGCAGGTATCGGTCCCACTACCTCTTGCACGCTCTACCATTTGTAGCGCTCGCTTAGCATTTGTTTGTTTCGTTTGTTTAATTTAATTTGTTTATTGCTGCTACACTGTTATACAGTATATTTCAAAGTTTTCAGCATCAGTACTGAGCCTGGGCATGGCTATACCCCGTGCATTGTTCACTGGAGTAATTAAACTTCATGCTTAATGGAATCAGGAATCAACCGCAATCTACCCAGAATATAATGCCCTGTGCCAACCCACTGCTATGCACAAAATGCACAGGGCAGGCAGAGAAGGACATCAGTACATGACCATGGAAAACCACAGATCCAAATCCAACTCCAGCAAGAGAAAAGTAGACGGCTCATATTTTGTCAGCCATCTTGGCACCCAACTGATTAGGTCATTAGTAGGATTCCCTCCTTCCATCCATCCTCCTCTCCTGGTCAGGGTCACAGTGGACTGAAAGCCTTTTCCAAGCAGTCCAGGGAACACCCATTGCAGGGCGCACACAGAATCCAGATACACAGCCACAAATGGCTCTTATTGGGTTCCTGTGGGTGTGGCTTATGAGAGAAATCACCCATCCTGTTTAGAGAGCAGTTTAATTAGGTTTTTTAATATTTCAGTACTTTTCTTGTGAAAGAGACCCAAGCTAGTTAGTTAGCAGCCAAGTGCCCCATGTCGGCGCTGCCTAGATCTCACAGTAATACAAGCTTCGTAATCATATAGGAACATATGACAGAAACAGTTTTTCATACAGAGTCCCACAGTTGGCGTGTCAGTCATGAATTGACAGGATCTTTTAACAAGGACTTGGTGATTCATACATTGTTATGTAAACAGCTGCACATACAGAAGTGAAGTACATTTTTTTAGATATTTTAATTTTAAAATATCCGTCAAAGCAACATTCTACAAGGGCAAGGAACCAATATACCGACAGAGTGGTCTAAAGAATTTATATTAAAGGATTGAAAAATTACAAACCAATTACTGTACTTTATCTATCTATCTATCTATCTATCTATCTATCTATCTATCTCAAGTTGATATTTCAATGAAATATATGTTTAAATTACATTAAAGGAAAGGTTTGCAACCACATGACAGCATCCCACATCATTCACTCAACTCCAAAGGAAAATTGTATGTCTGCAGTATACATTATTCCAATTAAGAGGTTTTAGGTTTAGCCAACTACAGACCCGATCTCTATCGCGACCGCCCCTAAAAATACCTGCAACAAAAACGACGACGACCTACATTTTAAAACAACAAATTAACTTACTTTTCGGACGACTGATGTTTCTGTCGTCAAACCCCGTAGGTGTCCTTATTTCCTTTAACAAGTACGAGTCCTTACGTAATATTCAAAATCCTGGGGTCTATAGTAACCAGTAATATCACGCAAGATACAGAGCAACAGTATCAAGGAAAATCATCACATCACAGCTGATACATATGGGGAAAAATCGCGTGAAAAAAATTTATGCACGTTTCGGTATTATAAAATTAATGTTTTAATTCTACAGTTTTATTAAGAACTATTTTATTCTTTAAATTACATACAAATACAAAATGGTTAACGGGACAAGATTTGTCGGAAACTGAGGCTAACGTACGTGTTAATGACGATAAAACCAGGCGTTTCCAATTAAAACCTGGACTAGGTAAGTACAGTCTAGTTATTCATCTGTTTTGGACTTGTATTGGTGAATACTAGGCATGTAAACTTGATAATAAAAAGGAATAAATGCATGAATATTCCATATAGAATCTCAAATACATTATTCGGGGAGAAATTGTTAGAAATTCCTATTTGTCATGCATTTGACATGTAGTTTGTTTTGACAAAAACACAAATAACGAATGGGTGTGAGATGTTCGATATCGGTAAAGTGTCGTTATCACGATTAAAAGATGCAAAATCATCCTGTTTTATTTAATGCCTTTCCATCGCCGGTGTTCTTTTGAGCGCATCATGCATAATGAAACTAATACTAGGAGGGTATAGCGTATACACGTCCGAGGATTAAGCATCATACATATTATTGCAAATGCCTTGTCGCTATATCTCACACTGGCTCTGATTATAACCATAATGCATTGTAATATGATGTTATAATAAACGCGATAAGTTTATTCACTGAACAGGCGTTTCATTAAAAGGTGACATGTGATTTAGTACGTTTCACATGTTTTGGGCACTGTAAATAAGTAGCCTGTATAAATATGAATTATGTAGTTTAAACGTCTGTCGTTCTTTTTAGGATGGTTTGTGAGACGGCAATACTTCGTCACGTGACCAGACGAACCTGGATCGGCTACTCTACGCTATCTGACCTGAATGAGGAGACTCTCTGGGGTTTAAAAGACAGCGGGGTGAAGTCAGATAAACTGGGCCAGCAGTGAAAATGGGCCAGATAAATCTGAAGCGTCTTTCCCCTTTAAATTCCAACAGCCCATCTCTGAAAATCAGCTCGTAGTGAGTTCAGATAACGTGGAACAGTTAAGCTTTTCCCGGCTAAAGTAGAGCCAATCAAAATAGTTGTTACTGAGAGCTGGTATAGAAAGCACGTGATCAAAAAACAAGATTTTATTGGACTGAAGTGACAGGTACATCGCTCGTAAATCATACGGTAAGGTCATGCTCTGCTGCTCGTATTGATATAAAGTTATAATTAAATCTGTGATAATAAATTGTACTTAATTGTTATGTAATTGTGTCTGTAATATACTAGTGCAGCAACATAAATATAACTGCCGATTTAAATTATTTTTTTAAGTGTTATTTTTTTTTATCTGCCCCACTTTGCCAGAATAGTTAGAGAAAGTAGGACAACATGTTTCAGGTAATGCGGGACAATTTTGTAGGTCTCCCAAAAAGAGAAAAATTACATATTTTACATTATAGAGTCTAAAGTCCTACATGTATACAATAAGTATATGTAATAATATATAAAATTGCTCCTCCAGTGCAAACATGTATGTAGAACAAACAATAAACAAATACTGCAAAACGTTCTGCAGCACTATATACATATGCAAAGAATAAATAACTAAATACGGTTTTTTAAATATATAAATATACAGTGTGATATGCAGTGTGGGTTATTGCACATTAAGTATTACACAGTAATGATGATCATGTGCAGTGAGTACTGGATGTTGGACACAGAGCAATGATATTGTGCAGTATACAGATATTGCACAGTTGATAGAAGGAAGTCCAGGGGTTGGGGGGTTAGACTGTCCAGTCAGTGCATGTGTAAGTTTAGAGTGGTTATGGCTTTTGGGAAAAAAACTGTTCTTGAGTCTGTTTGTCCTTGCTGTGATGCACCTGTAGCGCCTCCCTGAGGGCAGCAGGTCAAACAGATCAGAGCCAGGGTGGGAGCTGTCCTTGGTGATGCTTTTTACTCTGATGAGGCAACGGGAGGAGTAAATATCCATCAGGGAGGGGAGAGGGCAGCCGATGATCTTCTGTGCTGCCTTTACAACTCTCTGGAGCCTCTCCCTGTCTGCCATGGTGCAGCTGCTGCACCACACTGTGATATAGTAGTGTGATACCATACTGTGATACAGTACTGTGATACCATACTGTGATACAGTATGTCAGCAGACTCTCGATGGACCAGTGGTAGACGGTCAGTAGCAGGTTGGAGTCCAGGTTGAGCTTCCTGAGGACTCTCAGGAAGTGTAACCGCTGCTGAGCCTTCTTGGTAACGGCTGTGATGTTGTCTGTCCAGGAGATGTCAGCGGATATACGGATGCTGAGATACCGGAAGGTGTGGACCCTCTCCACACACTCGCCGTTGATGTAGAGGGGGGCTGAAGTCGACTATGATCTCCTTGGTTTTCTTGGTGTTCAGAGCCAGATTGTTCTTTGAACACCAGGCTGCCAACCTCAGGACCTCCTCTCTGTAAGCTGCCTCGTCTCCCTTTGAGATCACAGTCCGACCACTGCGGTGTCGTCAGCAAACTTGACGATGAGGTTGTTGCTGTGGGCCGGACTACAGACATGGGTATAGGGACAGTACAGGAGGGGGCTCAGCACACAGCCCTTTGGAGATCCGGTATTCAGTGTGCGAATGGAGGGGGGGGGCAAGTCTCACAGTCTGGAGCCGGTTGGTAAGAAAGTCCTTTATCCAGACACATGTGAGAGGGGGGAGGCCTAGAGTGACCAGTTTGGTGATGAGAATGTCAGGGATGATTGTGTTAAAAGCCGAGCTATAATCCACAAAGAGTGAGGGCCACAGGGTGATAATCATTTAGGCTGGTGATGGGAGACTTGTTCGGCACTGGTATGATTGTGGCTGATTTTAGGCAGGACGGCATGACTGCCTGGGCATGTACATATATACATATATACATAAGGTAGGTTCTGTGATTCTGCCACATATTTTTCCACCTTTCTCACATGTGCTGCATAATGTAGAATAACTCATAGTTACAAACTAATAAATGTCACAGACTTTATCTTTTGACACAGGAAAGAATAGCGATCAACTTTAAATTCATTTTAGAGCACAATGGCACCAAGGCAGAGAGGGACTGCAAAGAAAGTTGGGAAGGAGAAGGGACAGCGCCAGCTGAACACGTGGAGCGAGGAACTGATGGCAGCAGCAATCAGCGAGTACAAGCAACTGGAGCAGGAGGGGCAGATGCCAAACCTGAGACTCTTGGCACGGGCCTGGAATGTGCCAAAATCTACACTCCAGCGCAGAGTGAAGGGCAAGGTGCAGGGCCACGAGCACTCAATGGGGAGAAACCCTGTACTCACCAAGGAGGAAGAAGAGATGCTGGCAAACTTAATCAAAACCTTATCAAAAAGGGGGTTTCCGATGAGAAAGCCAGATGTTCAGAAGCTGGCTTTTCAATATGCGGCAGCAAATGGCATCCGGGGTTTCTCCGAAGGGAAAGGGAAGGCTGGACATTACTGGTTTGAAGGCTTCATGGCAAGAAACCCAAGCCTCAGCATGAGGAAGCCTGAAGCTCGTTCTGCGTGTTTCACCTCCACCGTGGTTCAGCAGTGGTTTGCAAACTATGAGGAACTGTTGCGTGAACTGGAGATTCAGGATGTGCCGTCGCACATCTGGAACTGCGATGAAACTCGACTGCAGGATCACTTTACCTTGTCTAAGGTGGCTTTAGAACTCGGTGCCCCCTGTTACCATTTAACGGCAAGTCTGAGGGGCGAGACGACGACTGTTCTGGCCAGCCTAAATGCTGCAGGACAGTATGGTCCCCTCTTCATAATCTTTAAGGGGAAACGACTCAGGGCACAGTGGCTGTTAGGGTCTCCAGACAACTGTATGGTGAGAATGTCAGAGAACGGTTGGATAAACTCTGAGCTGTTCTTGGAGTGGGGCAGACAGTTTGTTGCCACGCTCCCAAAGGATGACCTCCGACCACACGTGCTTCTGCTTGATGGACAAAGCAGCCATGCTTTCAATCTCGACTTCCTCACACTGATGATGAACTCCAACGTGCACGTCGTATGCTTTCCGTCTCACGCCACACGCATTTTACGGCCAGCAGAATGGTCCCTCTTCAAAAGCCTAAAACATAATTGGAACCTGGAGGGCCAAAATATGACCAGGCAGACTGGAAGAAAGAAGCTCCAAAGGACAGACTTTTTTGCCGTTTTCACCAGGGCATGGGAAAAGGCGGCAGTCGCACAGAGCGCTCAAACTGGGTTTAGAGGAAGTGGCGTTTACCCGGTCAACATAAATGCCACCAATCACTTTCGCCCAAGCATAACCACAGAATGGGTAATGGATCATCCACATAACACTACCCAGCTCTCATCTCACTGCCCTCCACCAAGCGCTCTTCAGCGCGGCGCACCGCCATGCACTGCTTCATCCAATAGAATATAGATGATAGCTACTTCCCCATCACCCAGTTGTGAAGCTGATATGGAAACTGCAGGAAGCATCTTTGCAGACTTTATCACCATGGCCCAAACCCAATGCCCACACTCACGGACTCTCGAACTTTGAGGCGCAGTTCCGCTAAGTCCTTGAGGGCTTAGGGCTGTCCTGCTGTCAGATTGTGACCTGCACGAGGGCTCTCTCATAGACATTTTTATGCACACTCGCCATAATTTCTGTGGCCTTTGCCTGAGGGAATTACCCACAATTCATAATGCTGTGATATAAGCGCGGAAGGTAAACAAACCATTTAAAAAAAGTTTTTGTGTAATTATGCTATTTTGACAAAAAAGAGTGAATTGATTATTTGACAATTACCTCTCACCCACTCTGTAAGGAAAATGCCTGCAACAGGTTCAAATGAGGCAATTGGTCATTTAAGCATATTGGTTGAGAAGAAAGTCCTAATCTTAATGTATGAAGTCCCAAATTCACAATAATAAAGAACATGTTTTGGCATTGTCAAGGTAACGTGATATGTCGCAACGTGCTGTCCTATTTCTCTTCATACCGATTACAGCCATGCACCCTTCATCAACAGAAATGAAAGCTGTAGTTTTATACTGTTTATTAGCACTTGTGTCTTACTTGTGCTTCATTAAATCAGTCATACACACAGTACTGTCCAACCGCTATGTGTGGACGTCTTGCTATGTTGTTTGTGTGCGAAATACTGTGTAATGCGTTATTTTTTTTCTTTTGTTGTGATAAGGTAACGTAAAAGACCACAGAAAAGTATCAGATATGGGTTTTTACATTTGGTTACTATTGCAGTGAGCGCTAAAAATCAAAATGGCAAAAGTGTCCCACTTTCCCTGAATTCACCCTAATCCAAGTGATCCTCATCCTTGCATATAACACATTGACCTTCTTTGACCTGATCGGACACTCCCTCGTAATTTACGTTGTCTACAAATTGTTACGCACGGTGACAAACTTCTTAACTGCAAACCTCCCGGTGGCTGATTTGCTGCGTAACACCTTCTGTCTGCCCTTCACATTGATGTGTACCGTTTGTATGGATGTTTGCTCAGGGTCTTGGCATGAATGCCTCCATGGTTCGTTGAATGTTACTGAGCGGGACAGATAGAATTATATCGTCCACAAAATGTCTGTGCTTTGCCGTCGTTGGAATGATCTGGAGAATCAGCGCCGTTCTAGCAAGTCCACTCTCCTTCTTTAGAGAACAGGCAACATTTGACATTTCCCCTGAGGAAGCCATCCAGGTCTGTACAGTGTGCTGCTGAAATATGAAATTAGCGATGCAGGGCACATGTAGGCCTGTGGTACGCTGCTGAAATGTGACATTAGAACATGAATTACTTGTGGAATTCGCATTACAGCACTCTGCTGAGGACAGGTGCCCTGCCTTATGCCTACTATGATGTGCTTCAGGTAATGAGAAACCAGCGGCATAAAGTTTTTGAAAATGGGCACATGAACAGAATAAAGACCCTTTGCTGAATGTCGAGGCTCTGGTGGGATCGTGCTTTCACACATTCCACACAGAATCTAGGAAATAAACAGTACCAGGAAAGCAGTGTCTCTTTAACAATTCAGACGCTGCCCGTATGGGTTTTCTGTTCTTTTACATGCAGATGAACTAAAATTGATTAAAGCCTCAGTCAAAAGAAAAAGACAGGAAGCTGTTTTTTTTATAGATGTATCAACTAGAGAAGCTCTTTGTCAGAATTTGCTTCATGAATATATGGCAGAGATATGAGGTGACCAGCTGTTATTAATACCTGGCTGCAGAGATGGTAAAAGTGTTAAATCACTTGAATAAATGTTGTGAATAAATGCAGCACTTGTGAATAATAATGAAAAATCAGCCACTGGGTATTCAGCACACCGATCTACCTTGCATATGCTTACCATTATATATGGAAGTAAACACAAAGTCATACATGCACCAAGGAGAGAAATCTTCCTACATGCTTAAGTAAGCAAACACTGACCAAAGTCTACATCATGGACCACAGTATGGGTGAATGACACACAAGGGTTACGAAAAACTCACAATAAATTAGCTAATTGTACAGGGGTGTGTTGTGCAATATTTAAACATATGACGCCAAAGGATCACTGGTTCACTGGTTTTACTAACACGACATGCCTTAAATAGGCTAAACATGGTTTTCATTACATGAAAGCGGGGATGCGGTTTATTCATGAAGGTACTTCCAGTAACCATTTATGAAGTCAAGACCAGAGGGGCCTGGTGCCTATCCTGGGAAGTACAGAGCTCTCTCTCTGTCACACACACACACACACACACACACACACACACACACACACACACACACACACAC
>JAODJU010000085.1:2512407-2558016 GCA_026776725.1 Gnathonemus echidnorhynchus
GAACCCCGTCCCAATATGGCGGCGGTATTAACGCATGCTGAGAGGCTGGACGCGACATCTAGTGTTGATATCTATGGGCTTAGGCTACATAAGAGGGGCAAAATGGAATACATTCACAATAGTTTTCACAAGTCCCTATTTGGTGATTAGTCGAAATACTAAATGATTAAATGATGTTCCTATGTAAGACCCACACTCTTAATGAAATGTAAATCAAAGAAGATTTCTGTCATGGTCTAGTGGTGAGATCATGTATTTGATTTATAATCAATGTCTGGAAAAATAAATAGCTCAATGATGTCCCTAGATTGCCTGGGGATAATATAATCAATACCTATGAATTCCTGGGAATAGCATAATCAATAAATAGGCACTCAAATGAACAGCACAATTAACTCACTGGGATTTCTGGGAATTCCTGAGAGAAAGATAATGACATAATTAGTACTTTTGAATAACCTTATGGTTGGTATCTTGTGGTGTGTTAAGGGCTCTGAGCCATAAGTGTAATGTTAATGGCTTGAGACACACTTATTAATGTACTCTCAGTACTCTGCCTGTGTCACGTGACATTCTGACATCATTAGTAGGTGGAACGTTGCTCACATTGCGTATTTGCTTGAAGTCTGATATCATGTGTATTATTAACTTTTGAAAAACTATTAACTGTTGAAAAATAGTACATATCCATTAGCTTTCATCTTTAACATCTGTCCAGTACTATTACTATGTAATATTTTTGACTCACCATTTTATCTATACCAGTGTAACATTTTTTTCTGCATTAATAGTATTATGTGTCTTTAAAAATCAGAAAAAAGTGATATGCATCTGAATAAGGTTTCACCAGGGGCAGATTAACTTAAATGGTGGCCCAATGGCTGACATCATTATGGACACTCAGGTGTTGCCGATATAACTAACATTTAAGGTGGGGTGGGGCCTTTTATATCATTCTGACCTAGGGAATGCTGGCTTATTATATGTAACCTGGACAGTCTGCCAGGTACCCCTTTTACTGTTTTGTTGCCCTGTGATTTACCATATTACGTTATTTGTTGGCACTCCACAGAAAGTTCAGTGAAATCCCCTGGCGATTTTTCAGAAAGAGAGCTCACGACCCTACAGATTTCATCGTAAGTATTTATTTTACGGACTTCCATGTGTTTTGGTTTTGGCTTTTCTAGCGTAAACTCTAGAATTAGTGAATTTCAAAGTGTGACTTTCAAAGTGCCAGCTGAAGAACAGACTGCGATTTGCTTTGGGCAAGAATGTACCCCTTTTCCTTAAACATATTCTGCTCTGAGTTTAATAAATTGTCTGGCTCTGCCGCATGGTGTCTGTCTTTACTCAGCTGGGAGACATTCTCATCCTCATATTGACATAGAGTAACAATGGTTGTCACTGAAATATGATCTTATAATCATAACTATTTTGTTTATTTCTGGAACTGATTAGTATGGGCCCCGCTCATGACATACCGATAAAAATTATATATATCGCGGCGGCGACGTTGTAATATATTGTGGGAATGAATTAATGAAATGTGGCCACAATTTTACTAAAACAAAGGAATGAATGAATAAAACATCACCATGATATATACAATTTTTATCCTTATGTCTTGAGTGGGGCTCCATAGATTAGTGGTACAATTAATGATTCCCTCACAGTAAAGATAACTTTGCATTTTATTTATTTGGTTTATATGTATGTTTGTTTATGAAAACCTTTTATCAAAATAAATTGCTTATTTTGATACATAGTTATGCTATGAATTCAGAACATATAATATTTATATATTTATTTATGTTGTCACCAAATGACATGAAATTGAACTGGTTGTTTTAATATTAATTACAGAATATACAGAATGATGGATTAGTTTGACTGGAGCCATAAATAACTTTTGACAAAAAATATGAGTAAAGTTGTCTCTCGAGAGACCCACCGAATCCCCCCACGTTTTTTATAAGGGATTTAGATGTTTTGCAGGATAACTGTAAAGCACTCGGTCTGGGTGCTTTTCAGTACACAGCAGATGGGAGAGGATTGGAGAAGATTGACTGGAATATGAATATCCTCTTCACTTTGCCAGATGTCACTATTAATAACTCCACAAAACAGTCCTGGTGATTTGCCTTTCACATCAATCCTGGACTGACAATGCCCCATAAGTACCTAACCCGGGGCATTAATGTTTTAAAGTTCCCAAAAATAGTGGCTCTCCACAGTCCCTCATGCTCTGCCTAAACGTGTGTCATGGCTGCCATTGTTCTCAGAGTGGTGTGTGTCCAACAATTTCTGCACATGGTGGATTATGCAAGTGCCAAATGTACACAGGTTTTTATTCCAGTTTTAAAATGTGGAATATGGACAAATTCTAAAATCCTCAGATTCAATGAAAATTCACTTTTTTTGTAGCTCTGTGTTGCCGTTTTCAGAGAGTTACATTCATTTTCCACTCGCACTAGGATCAGTTTTCAGTTCCCATAATGCCACACTGAATAACACACAATTGTTTGGGCATTATGGGAAATCTCTGGAAATCAACGTACTCTGTTTTGTGACAGCTTGTTTGCAGAGACCTACCATTTAACAAACTCATTCAGCTGTGATCCAAGTAAATCTACAAAATGCGTGCTCTTAACAAACACAGTTACTGACAAATTTTTAAAGGTGGAAGTAATACATTTCCTTCCGGGATAGGCTCCGGACCCCCCGCGACCCAGTAGGATAAGCGGCTTGGAAAATGGATGGATGGATGGAACTTGCTAGCCACATGCTAATGTTAATGTCCATCATTTTAAGAGTAGTTGGTTCTTGTCTCAAGCACAGGATGATTGCAGTGTTCTAAACACTAAACAAGCTGTCGAAAGAATAACCAGCATTAGTTAAACAAAAGTAAAACATCATGAGCGGACAGAATGGCAGTTCTCAGACAGATATAGGACTGACAGATGCTATATAATTTTCCCAGACTTCACCTTAAAAAAGCCATTTCTTGAATGAATCACAAAGCCCTAAAAAAATGCCCCATTTAACTATCTCTGTTCATCTTTCCTCTTCTCTGTCCTCCTGTTTTTCTTCCCGACACTCTCAAAATTTCAGTGCACGTACAGCGTTGGCCTGAGGCCACTACCAAGTTGTCAAACTGAATCAGATGTGATAAGCTTATTTTAATTCCTGCCTTATAATCATTTGCATTGGACAATATTTGTGCAAATGAGTGATCATCCCCTGTTATTTTCAGCAATTACTTGACACATTCAGAGACAGAATACCGAAATAACCGTTTGTATGTGAGAAAGTAATCCGTGATTAATGTTATTATATGTATCATAAATATTATTGTCACTAGTAATGATAGTAGCAATAATAATTAATGTTGTTTCCATAGGATCGAGACAAAATTAGAACACTATTTATAAATAAAAGCTATTATATAAAAAGTAATTCATAGATCACAAACTTCAACTTTGTCCTAGAAAATAATTCTGCTTTTAGCAAGAATTTGTGTGTGTGTGTGTGTATATATATATATAATGATAATTTAGTATATGATATTAGTACAATGATCCAAATATTACTCTTTGTGGTTACTTAATATACATCATTTTACAATAAATAGAATTTTTCAGAATCATTCTCGTCAGGCTTTTATAACTTTTATTTGTATCAATGTATGGGACATTTTTGAAAAATCCATGTGTTTGTGCTTTCGGACAGCTGTGTACATAGACTCAGTATAAATAAACATTTCCTCTTTTTGTACAGTCAGTGATTCAGGCTGCTGTTTGGACACTCGATACACGTTTCGTTCCAGGTTCTTCTTGTCACATTTTTTTGTAACCAAATAAAACTCTGGTCACTGTTTAATATAAAGGCCTGAGTGAGACACACTGTGGAAATGTTACTGTTTGCCTTATTTATAGCAGGCTGTGATGGGCTCAGTAAGTTTCCTGAATGCGGGGACACAATTGTTATTTTTGTCAGGATTACAAAACAATGAAAGTAAGTGTGCTAACTAACACATGATGTAATCTAACACACTGATGTAAGTTAGAAGTATTCTTCACTGTACCCCTACAGTACCACACATGTTTTCATTTATATTCTCCATAAATTGCTCCTTTAAATATTCTATTGTATTTCAGAAGACATCCACTCTGTAGTTTATGCAGATTAAATATGTACCTGTATCAGACACATTACAAAACTATTCCCAGATACTGAATAACATCATTTTCATTAATATTCAAAAAACAGTATGTGTTATAAACAATATGTCTATAAACAGTAGATATAAGATGTGAAATATAATAGCAGCATCAGATGAGGACAGTAATGGAAGCTAATGTTCAACTTAATTGTCTTGGTTCCTAAAAGGAGTTGCTAAAATGCTTAATTTATTAATATTTAAAATTATGCACATGTTGATGCATACTGTGAGGAACCTAAAAGTAATGCAAGTAAATCAAACTTATTTTTTATGTTATTTCTTGGATTCTGTGGAAAACACAATATATGCACAGGAATAGGTTTCTAAACCTACTGACTCTGACAGCAATGTTCCGGGCTACAATAGCTGTGAATGTCAGAATCGCTTTGTTTAAGGCAGATTCCAAATAAAAGGGAAAATCACTTTAAACACAATGTAAACATTGGTTCCTGCGCTGCGCCCATAGCTGACAGACGGCAGGTGTAAACAGTTTGCCGAAGATTTAAAGTTCTCGTGTTTAAAAAGAAAAGCCAATTGCGGTTAATCAAAACAGCATCACTGGGATTCCTCTCGGAACCCTGACCTTCAGACTGCTTCCTCCCCCAAACACTCACCTTCAGAGCAGCCACAAGGACTTCCTGGTCTCTTGGTTGGACTTCTGCTGTTTGGAAATTCTGAGCTGAAAGCTCACTGTGGGTGGCACTGTGGTGGACTGGTTAGCACTGTTGCCTCACACCTCTGGGATCAGGGCCTGAGTCTCCGACTTAGCTCTGTGTGTGGAGTTAGAATGTTCTCCCTGTGTCATTGTGGGGGTTCCGCTGGGTACTCTAGATTTCCCCCCACGGTCCAAAAACATGCTGAGGTTAATTGGAGTTACTAAATTGCCCATGGGTGTGCATGTTTGAGTGAATGGGGAGCGTGTCCTGTCCTGGGTTGTTCCCTGCCTTGTGCCAATAGGCTCCAGACCCTCCATGACCTTGAATAAGATGGAAGGTGAGAGAAAAAGAATGGATGAAATCTTGAAAATCTGGAAATGCTTTCACTCCTCTACATCAGGGGTCACCAACTCTGGTCCTGGAGGGCTACTATCCAGTAGGTTTTCTATCCTACCTGGCTTCTGATTAGCCACACTAGTTCTCAGGTAAATACCAGGAGCAGGTGTGGCTCATCAGCAGCCCGCTGCTAAAATAACACTTAACTTCAGAGTGGTTCGGTAAAAAGACAACAAGGATGACTGTGGTACTTTGTAAGAATTACTTCTGCACATCAACAGGTCATGTGTCAACTGTTTTGCATTTTTCAGCCTTCAGCTATTTTTAGCTACATGGATTTTATGAATATCTTGATATTGCGCCCTAAAGGACAATTAAGCCTCACTGAGCACCGCTTTTTCCACACCTTCGTCTTATCTCTGTCTTGTTTTAGTTTGACTTTATCTTCAAAATGAATAAATAATTAAAAAATTTCAGTACTATGTTATTTTTTTCTTTTTTTTGTGCTATGATGTCTCGTCTTATTTTGGTCTTGCATTAGTCTTCCCCTTCTGTAATACTGCCTCTTTTTTTGTAATAACAAAGTAACACACACAGTCTTGGACAAATTCTTCAGTACACAACTCACTTCCAAAGTACACAAACTGATTTTCATTATAATCTTGATAATCCTACAATGTAATCATCTGGGAGACATCTTGTATTGTGTTTCTGTGTTTTTGGGGTGACATTTTTACAGGCAAAGATATTTAATCATTGCATTTGCGATATCATGAAATGAACAATAGATGAGCTAAGATGTGAAGAGTCACAGGTCATAGGACAAAAATCGGTTATCTAGCATGATTACACGTTAATGTTGTGTTGGCAGCAGCGATTGTTAATCACACAGCCAATGATTTAGGAAATTACTTTGTAAAAAGCTCATTAAACAATGCCATTTCATTTTACATTAGCATTTAAATCTGTCTTCATCCCCCCCCAAACCCCCATCATCTCTCAAACCAAAATTATACTGGCGTCTAAATTAAACTCCCCCACATTTGTAGTCAGAGAGTAACTTCATCGCTCACCGGATGCTTTTAAAACAGCTTTTAACATGTTATAAAAGTTTTAAAAAATGAACTGGAAAGGAAGAGATAAGACATCAACAAATATGGGAAAATACTAATTTTGGGTTTATGTGTTTATTTATACGTTGGACAGAGACCTAAAGCAGACCTTTTTATGTCATACTTCTCTAATTAATGGAGTGAAGACGAGGACTTTTAGAAGACTTATGACAGCTTATCACAAGAGCCAAGCGTGGGAGAGCGATCCATAAGTCACTCCTGACATAGCGATTCCCCACTCCGTACTCCGCTCTCCTTTTAGGCGACCGAAAAAGGGACACTTGCCCGGCGAACTGCCGAACGGTAAAAATGCCAGCGACCTCGGTTCAAACCGAGTCATCATCCTGTCAGAAGAAAGCCGTATTTAACAAACTACCAAGATGTTCCCGTCTTTATCTCGCAGAAGCCGAAAGTCCTGCAGAGAATCATTGCACGCGTCTGTAAAGAAGTTGGATATAACGCAGACACCCCCCCCCCCCCCAGGGCTGACAGTGCTGCACTGAAGGACACAATCTGCGAGTAGGGGAGTAGTTTAATTCCACCTCACCGACTGCTTATGCATTATGCATGCGTTCAGATGCTTGTTTTTCTGTGCCTGCTTACGATTAAATGATGTGTCGACGGTGAATTCTATCCAGTTTGTTAAAAAAAAAAAAACAAAAAAAAAACGAAAGAGTCCCTGACCCCTCGCAGGAGCATAATCTTTTCGTTTCTTTAAAAATTACGCAGTTAATTGGTGATGATTATATTTTAAATCAGTTTTACAGCCCTTATCAATTATAAATGAGCACATGAAATGCTCATTCGACACAACATTCCACGCAATATCAGAGGAGTCGCGAATGAGGCACTTTACCTGCATTGTGAGGGAGCCTCAGTTACGGCACTATGGCCATGTGGCGCGTTTCCCTGAGGGCGTAACACCTGGATGCAGCAGATGGATGGCCATTTCCGGAGGGCGGGACTGGACCGTGTATCTGCCTGGGGGGATAGCTGGCTGGGATCCAGAGGAGTTTCGCTGTGTGGTGGGTGCAGCAACGCGCTGCATCGGCGCATACTGGCCAACCAGACCTGACACGAAAGTCCTTTTTGAAATATGCATTATTTGGAAACATTTTTTGAAAAGCCAGCTTCATTTATTAACTTATTAAATCAGCACTAAAAATAACCAGATTAAGGTACTTGTTTACCTAACGACAGGGGATTCCATCTCTGGTACTGGAGAGTTACTGTCCAGTATGTTTTCTGTCCTGTTCCTGGTATCTTGGCCAGCCTGAGCACAGGTGTGGCTCATAAGAAGCCGGGTAAGACAGAAAACATACTAGACAGTAGCTCTCCATGACCGGAGTTTGAGACCCCTGCCTTGGTAACTATGGTATCAATGTCTTTTCATGTAGCAGGGGACTACCATAGGGAAAAATAGTGCAAATCAATAGCTTAAATTGTTCATTAAATCTTTGGAACTGTTTGTGTGAAGATTACGCAAGTGCTGGTGAATTGCATATGTCAGCATCATAGTTATCTTTGGGACTTGGAAATACATTATAATGTAAATTTCACTATTCACGCAAAGCTAGCTATCTCAAACTTAATTTCAGGCCGGAAACTCCTGAGCAACTTCAGTGATTTAAAAATGACAGGCTTCTTAAAATCGCAATGAATTATAAATCACAAGGAATTTTCTGTTTCTCAAATATATCCTTTGACTGGCACGTTTTGCTCGAGCTCTCCTGCGGTAAGCCTTCTAAAATCCAAACCTGCATGACTCACACAGTGCGTTGCAAGACGAATCCCGTTCCGACACGGTTTCTGCACTGCAAGACGGAGCAGCGGCTCTGAAAAGAGGTCGGGGACACGTTGGCTTCCACGCATGAGGAAACAGCTTAAGACGAAGAGAAAGAAATCCCCACGGAGCAGGAAGCAGCTGCATTTACAAGCCTACACTTAAAAAAAACCTATTTTAATCAATAACCATGAGCATTCTGGGATGCATGCTATGTGTCACAAAAAGAATGTTTTTGGGACAGTTGCTAGGCATTCGATAATGCTGACAATATAACGCAATTGCAAAACTAGATGGTATCAGTAAGGGTTACTTGATTTGGGTGTATTATCCATCGATACATCTTATAAGTGATTATCCTGCAGAAGGTAGTGGGAACCAAGGTGTACACCATGGACAGGATGTCTATCCATCACGGGGCGCACCTGCTGTGGGCTATTTAGAGACGGCATGTTGCCCAATCATATGTCTTTGAACTGTGTGATGCTTAGGGTCCCAGGGTGCTTAGAGAGAACCTGTACGGCGTAGGACCGGCGAACAAGCAGCAGGCTGCAGCGGTGGGAGCGAAACGTTCAACGCTAAGGCAGCGGAGCAGAAAAGGCGAGAAGCGGAAATATGTGTTGAAGGCGGAACTGCATGCAGGAAGTGCATGATTTGTTCCTTTGAGGAAAACGCTCACAAAATGTATCTATTATGCAACCGTGACCTTTTTACGAAAGCTGGACAAACGGCGGATGCCATGTTTTTTTTTTTCTGGGTGGAAAACCACCGACAGAGATTGCAATCTCATCCTCAGGCTTCGCCCCCTTCTGTCGGGAATGTGACACAAATGTTGTCACGACTCACGGGGTGCGCCATCGATCGGCTTTAACCCCATTTTCTGAGGCGTGAAAGTCGTTGAGCCTGTGTCTGAACACGGTGGGGGGAGGGGGGGAGGCCAGATTCTGGTCGCCGAAACAGAGCGTGAAAGATCGGGATGGAAAGGCAGAGCTCGAGACTAGCGAGATGAGGTTACTGCCGTTGTTAGGTCACCAACCTCATGTCGTCGATACATCTGCACTCTGGTGAACACCGGCCTGCTGCGGAGAGGCCTGCCCATCCGCCTGACCCCAAAGGCTAAACTTAAATAAACCATTAAGGTCAGACAACAAACGCTGGCTGTAGGGGGCTCCATCTGCGTATCACGTTGTTTAACAAATGCAAAACAGCCGCTTATTTTAAGGAAGCCACAGCCGTTGAAAACGATTTGCGTGTTTTGGAGATCGTGACTCGAGTGACCTCCTGCTCACGGCATCGTGAAATCGCTCATTGCATGCATGTCCAGTGGTGTTAAAACATAAAATGTTTATTTGCATGCCTCAAGTATTGTCTGAGTGTGTGTAAAAAGCTGATGTGCCTCACACACTTGTTTGTCCTGTGCGGAAAAAGGCTTTTGCGTGACAAACTTGGCCATTTAATTTGGTGCTATATACTACACATGCTCAGGTTTTTGCTCAGCTAGTTTGGCGTCGTGAGTCACCAGTGGAATCTAATCAGCATTGGACTGAGTTTCAGAGACACTCTCCTTTATCCCGAATACACTGCCTATGAAATGGCAGCTTGTGTGTGTGTGTATGTGTGTGTGTGAATGGTAGTTTAGCTAAAATTATGTAACAGAGGCTTTTGTCACAAAAAGCCCCATCTATTAGCCTATCTGATTAATTTTAATTCATGCTCGTCGTCTGCAGAGTTTAAAATTCTTTTGTAACAGAAAAATGAATGAACATGTTTCACCATGATTCTCCACCAGGAGCAAAGCGAGGGGGTCCTTTTGTTTGGACATGATAGCAACAACAACAACAACAACAATAATAATAATAATAATAACACAGTATTAGAAAAAGAGGTAACACCTTGTACCTTTAAGGGTACAATCACAATTAGGGTCTTCCAATTATATCCTTAGCTGTAGGTAAATCTACCTTTTAAGGTACAGAAATGGCTCTGAAGAACATTTCTGTACCATTGGGGTAGATTAATGTTGTTTGTACCTTGGGGAGCAGATGTGCACCAGGGTTCTACCCTTTCTTCTGAAACGGGCTCACTGGGCCTGCAGCTTCTCTGACGCACACTGTACCAGATGTCAATCCATGCTGAACATGAAAGGAAAGATCTTCTAAGTAATACAGATGCTCCTCTACTTACGAACTTTCCACTTGCGAACTTTCAGACATACGAAGGAAGAGGACTGTAAGTCCAAACTGTGTTCACTGGGCTTCCGTTTCCTGTCCGCAACATCAATTTTTTTTTCTGCGCGCCAGTTCCATCTAGTACGACTTCTGGCCGCTACTCCCAGCATGCAGCAGCGTAGCGTGCGTACTCCCAGCATCCTAGTTCTTTGCACTTGCGCATACCCTTAAAATGATGTTGAATAACGACTTACGAACCTTTCAAGTTACGAACGGCCTTTCAGAACGTAACTTGTTCGTAAGTAGAGGAGCGTCTGTACTCTGATATATGAAGGGATGTAAAGTAGGACTTTAAAAAGAGGTGAGCTGTAACCTTTACAGATACAGCTTTCCCACAATTCATTTGTTGATTTTGGTTAAGTGTAGTTGCTGTAAGGTTTGAAAGTTCTGAAAGTCAGTGCTGCAAATGATTAAGCGGAAAGAAAGTGACATTTGGGTTAGATAATTTCTTCACCTCAGTACCATGGTAAAAAAAAATGATGCCTTTCCCTTTGACTGACTCCTGTGAAGGCAGCACCCACCAGAGTCCACCCTAATGACTATTTCTGCCATTACTTCAAACTCTTCTTTTGACACCAGCATTTTAACTGGTCCACTGTTGTGCAGGCAAAAAAAAAAACACTTTTAATGGTCTGGTACAAACCTGAAGACCATGTGGACCTTACTAACAAAACAAACATGGTCTGTTAACAAATAGCACACAGATTAATGGCTTGTGATTGATTCGCAAAGTGAGTTACATCAAACCACTGAAGCATCTATTTATAGAGCTGGGGATTATTATGTTTAATCACTGATAAAATGACACTGAGAAGGCTCAGCGTTTAAGAGATCAGCATCGTCCTGGATGATTTTAATTCTCGGTTTCAATCTGCCAAAAACAGACATCCATCACATGGGCTTGGAGTGTAGCGGATAAGGAGGATGAGTCGAGATTTTAAAACGACTCAATGGGGAACAGATTCTTCTCTCTCCTTTGAAGCACATTCTCCCTTCCCTTTGAGGAGCTCCAGGCTTGTGTGAAGACAGCACCCACAGAGTTCCTCAGGTATAATTTCCATCCGCTTCCATAAAGATTATAGCGAAAATGGGGAGGGCACAGACAAGTTTGCTTATACTTCTGCTCAATGCCTGTCAAGAAGTAAGTCCAGTGACAGACCGATGACTTAAATGATCATGCGTTGATTCAAAAACCATCAGAACCGGGCCTAGTATTTGCCAGTGATTTTGCTTGGGAATCAACACCTTTCTATCTGACACTTTCTCATTTATGGATGAAGCACTGTTATAATTCCATATATTTTGCAGTTTTTATAGTATAGAGTTTTTTTATGACCGTACTACCCAATAAAAACTGAAGTTGAAGATGACGGGAAACAATGGCTGTTCTCCAACCTGCTGTGGGCTTGTAGACCAATGGTGAGATGTCATGGATTATCAAGAGCTGCAGATGCTGCTGCTTTTAACTCCACCCCCATTAATTAGCGAAGCCTCTCATTAGCACGTTACCCAGCCATGTCCGTGTATTTATCCTCTACTCCACCCAATCGTTGCGTAACCTACACACAGTGAGTAGTGGGCAGTGGTGTCTTAATGGTTAGGGAAGCACACTTGAAATTGAAAGATTACTGTTCAAATCCCCGACCAGCAAGGCACCACTGAGGTCCCCTGAGCAAGGTACCGCCCCCAAGCACTGCTCCCCGGGTGCCAAATTAGCCGCCCCCTGCTATGTCACAACGTCACATATGGGCTAAATGCAGAGGACACATTTTGTTGCGGTGTGTCAACAATGACAACTGATCATTATATTAAATACTCCAAAGATCAAATATCAAGCTAGATGTTTAATCCATACTTAATCAGTACAGACGTTATCGCAACCATTCCCCCTTGACATCTAACTATTGAAATATCCCTCTAATATATAACGTCTATAATACAAATTCAGCATAATAAATACTAGAGGAAACTTAAATATATGATCTCCGTTCATGGTGCATCTCAGCGAAACTCTCCATTTTCAGCACGCTCATGTGTCACAAAAATATCCATGTTTATTTTGGACTGTGGCTTCCATGTCACTGCCTAGACCTGGCAAGTATGCAATTGGAACAGTTTTTTTCTTGTTTTCACGCCTCTGCGTTTTTGGTGTGCTTTGATGGAGACCTGCAATGGAAGGAAAAGCAGACTATTAGGGTAGGTAGAGAATGACATCAGTTGGCCGCATTTATATTCTCGGCTAGTATTTTCGTTGCCTCCTCGAGATACGGTTCTTTCATTTAAAAGCACAAGTATGCAGCCAATAGTACCATATGATGCTATTTTAGTGTGTGCTTAATGTCATCTTAACTGTAGATTACAATTCTGTTCTTAAAATTACTGTCAAAATTCCAAAAATAAAACCATTGAATGCTCTCAGTATGATGCTGAACCATCGCCCGCTAAATTGTGATTCAGTCACTTGACTATAATTACCTATTATGAATATTACTCTGTAACACTTGTTGACATGACCTTACTATAAAAATGCATCTGGCTGCTTATCCATTAAAATATGGACACCATTTAGAAATTCCAGAAGATATATCTCATAATTGCATCTCTAATCATAGGCCTATATGTCTGATGAAATAAACTATTGCTGAAATAAACTAATGTTGTACATCTGAAAAATTACATCTACCCATTTCAATGTTCCTGGATCATTCAGAAAAGAATTTAAAATCCTCACTTATATACCACCAAAAGGTGTGCCACATTATATAACTTTGTAGATTAAGGTGTAAAATCTTGATCACAGGATGTGACTCATTTATAATTATAATTTAGACACGGCTGGCAGAATAGCTTCAGGGCAGCAGGAGTCGTAATCTAACAGTCCATGAAATAAATGGCCTCTTTTGGTCTCAGGATTCAGATTTGGATCGAAGATTGAGTGTTTGAGCATAGAGCACTGCAGAAAGCAGGCCTCCAGCCTGCCGATGTGCTGCTCCGCACGTCCCTGCACTCCTCTGTCGGCTCGCCATCAGTACCAACTCCCCCTCCCCCCATGCCTGGAGGGGGCAGTGCACCTGCGGTAAACAATGAGTGAGTGTGAACCAATCAAAAACTCACCATTCCACTCCTAACATTCACATCTCTCTCTCCCTCCCTCTCTCTCTCTCTCTCTCTCTCTCAGTTAACCTCGGAACAGAAAATTTTGGTTCCTTTGTTGTCTTCTTGAAATCCTTTCCACTCAGTGTATAACTTCAGGATTAGGATGTCAAAGAAAAAGCCGCATGCATAAATCAAGGAAGTGTTCTGTGGTTTGTTTAGTCCACAATCCTGGATTAGTTGCCGAAATGGGTTTTACATCGTTTACCGTTCTTTGGTTACCCGCATCTTAGGTTGGCGTATTCATGGGACTTGTCAGCCTTAAATACTTTTCCTTGATTCTATCTCAGTTGCCTTTCTTTACTAATAAAGAAATGTAAGAGAATCACTCAAACTAAATTCTAAACAGCACAAGTCAGTGAATTGAGCGAATGTCCTGTTCTGTTAGTCACCCTGACTCTCAATTCGCTAACATTGCCCGCCCTTGGCCCTGTAAAAAAAATCAATAAGCGTCTTTTGAAACGTGAAGGTCTGTCTTGGTTATTCTTCGTTTCTAACACACACAAGGGATACTAAGTAGATTGCTTAATATTTAAAGGACGATTTCAAAGGAAAAGATACAGAGAACTATTGTTTCACCACGCCGATGCGCAAATTTACAAGCGCCAGAGGAATTAAAACACCCCAGTAAGTTAATTAACGGGAACCCCAGCTGTTTCATGATGTTAGTTAAAATATCATTATCACAGTGTTTCACCGCTAATGTCTAGCGGGACCATAGCAAACATACTGGTATTTAGTGGTGTTATGTAAAACGATGTTGGGAGAACTAGACAATGAACAATTATATGCAATTGTTCAGATAACCGCATCAGGCATATGTGACAATAATATTAAATTGCTAGTGGAATGGATTTTTTGTGCATCGATATGTGATATAATTCATGGAATCCATATCGTTTCTCCGGGGAAAGGCTTCACACGTAGCTGCTCAGCGAATACCACAAGCCGGCTTTTACCCTTTTCGGTGCGCGGCGCTCCGGGGCTCCGCGTCTTTTATGTTTTTTAACAGAAGCCCAGCCTACTTGCGCATTCATTGGTCTTCCACAGTATCTCCTGCCGGTTGTTATTGGCCGGTTTTATAGCTTTTTTTCCACCCATCATTTCGCCTGGCAGTTTACTACGAATGTTATGTTTAGTTGTCATCTGTAGGTGATGCTTATTTGGTGGACGGTGCAGGTATAGGGCGCATCGGAATGATCTATCCGTCTGTGGGGATGCCTGCACGGTGGAATACAGTTTGGCATAACTGGGACAGATATGTCTAGTGGACAGTTTAGACGTTTGTATTGAAAACGGAGACAATGTTTTGCACGAAATTAAAGGAGCTAAAAATTACTGGAGAATGCACCTTCTCCAAGACTGGGCAAAACACGGAGCGAAGTGACTGTGAGCAGCGTCCGAGTAGCCTTGTAGGATGTGCCTTGCCAGTATTAAAAGAGGTGCACGGAAGTGCTCCGGAGATACTACAGCAGCGCAAAATCAGCAGAAGCAAAGTTAATCTACATACATTAGGAGAAAGCGTCCGAAAATTAGTATTCCCAGAGGTAAATGAATGTCATCCGTGCTAGATGCCACAAAACAATTACGTGTAATAACCTGGCTTGTTCCAGTCATTGGCTTTCCAGTTAAACACGGCAAAACACTGTCTGAATGTTAATTTGAGTATGTCTGAGAGCTCTGCGTATTATGTCAACTCTCGAATGAATATTTTTTACATGTCACATTTCTGGAAAACTTAAATCGAATGGGTCTTCGTGTCTCCTTTAGTTTGTTTGTAAAGTATATCCGAATAAATACATTATGCGGTATTATATGTAATATTACTTATTACCGTATTTGCAGTTTCAGAGGCTGCATGCCGCTTTTCTTAGAATGGTGAAACAACATACCTTAGACATGATATGGTAAGATTCACATTTTTTTGTATTGACATTAATTTCTATAGTTTAATTGTTTTAATTGTGGTAATAATCATGTATTATGAGAATTTCATGTAATTTACATGTAAAATTGTGTACATTATTTGTAAAACGATTAACAGAACTCAAATTATTCCATTTCCATTCTATGTTGAATGGTATTTATATTAAGTACCCGTGTTCGTGAAAACATATGTGAATCGTCACCAAATATGACCCGCAATGTCCTACTCAGTACCCAGACGTGATAATACACGTAGGCTAAATGTGGAAAAATGCATAACAAACAAATTACAACGGAGCATCAAAGACAACGAGTTAGAAATGCTTTAGACAACGATGGGAGAATACAGAATATTTTAACATGCACCTGCGTATTAAGGATTTGTGCGCGTCCACGCGTGTGCGCGCATTCCTTACTGACAGTAGTTTTTAACAGCGAAATACTCATTTTATTTTATTTTTTCTAGGCAAGATGTGAATTTTGGAAATGTAGAGAGCCTGAAGGAGCACATGGAGACATACTCCATCAAAGCAGGTAACGTAAGGTTAGTTTTAAAACAAAACCCAAACAGTGGAAAGACAATTGCGTTGTGACCGATACCTTGTTCGTTCTGAATATTACAGGTATTCCTTTGAGCAGCGTTAAAGTTTCACTTGGGATCGAAGTGTTTAAGACGTGTTATGAGGAGGATGGACACATTTTGGGTGCAGTGGGGGGAGCCCTTCACGACTTCCTGAACAGCTTTAACGTGCTTTTAAAACAGAGCACGCCACACAATCCAGACAGTGAGGATTGTGTAAACGAAGCCTCCGTGCTCTGTCTGGATAAAGATCCAGGTCTGCTGACTGTGTACTACTTCAACCCTGACAAAGCGACGGAGCTGTTCTTCCCCGGCATCATCCAGGCGGCTGCCAGTTTGCTGTACCAGACGGACGTGGAGGTGGCCATGGAGCCGCCGTGCTGCAAAGAGAGTGCCCTCCACTCCCCCCATCAGCCGCACCTGCTCTACTCCGTGCTGGTGAAAAACACCAAGCACCTGACCCCCAGTCCGCTGAAGGCACAGTTTCCAGTGGATATACCCATTTCGTTTTTTAACTCCACGTTTCCTTTTCATGTCCTGTTCGACCGGGATATGAACTTATTGCAGATCGGTGACGGGCTGAGGAAAAGACTTAGCCGCAAAGACGTCCAAAGGAAACCGATTTTCGAGGAACATTTTCTGATCCTGTCCCCTCAGATCAGGGGCACTTTCCAGAGTATTTTGTCCATGCTAAATACACAATTTGTTCTAAGAATAAAGCACGGCGGCACTTCTACTATTGCGGATGGCACAACTAAGGTAATGGACGTTTGTGTTTTTGTTGTTCTATTTTGAGCAATGCTGAATAGCGATGTCTGAAATTACTCCTGAAAAGAAGAAGAAAAACATAAACGAATGATAAAACGCAGGATCTGTATTCTGGGAGAGTCACTGTTGTCTTGGATGATGTGGATGATGGCCTCAAACATCAAGCCAAAGGAAGTGTTGACCCATCCGTAACACTCATTGATCAGCGATCATTTTAACGCCTCACATTAAATGCGCTTTAAATTACTTCATGAGTTTATGACGTGTAAAACTCAGGGATATACTGTAACTAATGAAATGTCTTGATGTATGCATTTATTCGATAACTTCTGATACAATCTAAGTTGACAATGTGTCCTGCAGACTACAAATAAATGATCGACTTCTGCTTGGCCTCCATACCTGAGGCTAATTTTGTTGACAAACTTATGACTGTTTATGAACTTCTTTCCATTCTTTTTAAGCTCATGGACCTCAAAGGACAAATGATCTTCATTTCAGAGTCCAACAGTATCTTGTTTCTGGGCTCCCCTTGCGTGGACAAGCTGGAGCAGCTGACAGGGAGGGGTCTGTACCTCTCCGACATCCCGATTCACAATGCCCTGAGGGACGTGGTCCTGGTGGGGGAACAAGCCAAGGCGCAGGATGGGCTGAAGAAGAGGTTGGGGAAGGCCAAGACCGCTCTGGAACACGCCCACCGGGCCTTGGAGGAGGAGAAAAAGAAAACTGTGGACCTCCTCTTCACCATATTCCCGGGCGTGGTGGCCCAGAAGTTGTGGCAGGGCCAGCAGGTGCAGGCTAAGAAGTTTGACAACATCACCATGCTGTTCTCCGACATCGTGGGCTTCACCGCCATCTGCTCCATGTGTAGCCCTATGCAGGTGGTCACCATGCTGAACGAGCTCTACACCAGGTTCGACCACCAATGCGGAGAGCTGGATGTTTACAAGGTATAATGCACCCAGCACTCAGTCCTTGGGCCTGTATCACGAAGCCTGGGTTCTTGCTTAGCCAGATAACTTGTTGGATTTGAGGTACCCCAGTTTTAATGGACTTCTTCATTCACTCACATTTAGCTCAGACGACCTTAAATCTGACAAGTTATCTGGCTAAGCAAGAAATCTGGCTGCGTTAAATCGTCCTTTAAATATTTACATGGCTATGCAAAAAGTAAACCTGGCAGCTGCACATCATTAGCCAGACTAACATTTTCAGTTTCCTCTGTTTTTGTTTTTTCGGCCATGTACCTTACCAGCATTTATTATACTTTATTTTATTTCACAAATTTGTGATAGTCCCATAATATTTTCCATCAATTTCTATGCTTGCAGAATTCATAGTGTTCCAGTGGTAACTTCTGTTTTTATACTATGAGAGAATTATATTAATTTAATCTAATTTCAGATAATGCCTTCCTTATCAATCCAATTTAAAACTGGAAACTGTTTCCAAGAAAGGGTAATCGCCACATGTCAAAAACCTCTTCCTGTAAAATAATGTTCCTCGCTTGATACATTTCTCTTCTCATATATTAGAAATGTACAATAAGCAGTTTTATTTAAATTGTTAATATTTAATATATTTATATCCAGTTCAATCAATCAGTTTGACATTTTCTTGCCTATAAAGTAAATGTTTGGAAAATAAATCCCAATTAGAAATGAACATAATTCTGGGGGAAAAATGAACACAAACTGAGCTCTTAACCTCAAGCTAAACAGCAGCATGAGATGTAAAGTATGAGATGTAAAGTACGAGGTGTAATGTATGAGATGTATGCCCATACAGTCTATAGCAGAAGATGGTGAAGTGTTTTTAATGTTTTGTGACATTTATCTCTAAAAATAGTTTGGACATAACCTTAACCAGAAAGTTCCTAAGTGCTTTAGTAGAAAAAATACTCGGATATATGACATTCATAGACTGTTTATTTATGTATCTAATTGCTACATAAAAGTAAGAGATGCAAAGTCTTCTCCCAGGTAACGTTTGTGTAACATGACAGAGGAACAATCGAAGAGCAGGATTACAGACTGAGGATTCGGCGCGCGATGACTTCTTCAAAGACGGATATGTAAATCCGGATATGTAAATCTCGGTGCCAGTTAGTGAAAGTATGCCTGTTGGTCGATATCAGATGCAGAGTTGAGAATATATTGCACTAATGTCACTCACAAATTTGCAAATGCCATATTACACTTATACAGCTGGACTGGCATTTCTAAACCTCCCGTAGTGTACAAGCGTGTGTGTAAGTGAATGCTCTGAGATGGACTGGCATCTTATCTGGGGTGTTTACCCTGCCTTGTGCCCTGTGTTGCCTTGGATAGGCTCCAGACCCCTCATGACCTTATACTGACCCCATACACATACAGGACAGTGTCTCTTAACCTGGTCCCCGGGGACCCCCAGAGAGTCCACGTTTTTGCTCCCTCCCAGCTCTCCCCCAGACAGTTCACATTTTTGCTGCCTACTGGGAGCTGGGGTAGAGCAGAAATGTGAATCATCTGGGGCTCTCCGAGGACTGTTTTGAGAAACCTTGCATTCAGAAGATAAATCCACGGAACCTATGCATTTGTACTTGCTTGTACGGCTACAAAATGTGGAATTTGATACAGCTGCACCTTATCTCCCCTACAATCTAGGTAGAGACTATCGGCGATGCATACTGTGTGGCTGGGGGTTTGCACAAGGAGAGCCAGACTCATGCTGTTCAGATTGCGATGATGGCCCTGAAGATGATGGAACTATCAGATGAGGTCATGACCCCCACCGGAGAAGTCATTAAGGTCAGTAATGGAGTCCATTTTAAAATACTTTACCATATATTATCAGAGTGATGGTGCCTCTGTGATATATTTTATTGGAACTGAAAGTATTGACTTTAAAGGTTAACTGTCAGATAATAAACCTGGCCTTTTGTTTTCAAAGTGAAAATTCACCCTCTGATTTTTTTCTTGATTTTTAAAAAAATCTTCTTTAATCTTTGTTGTCGTCCAAATTGGGGCATAGACTGACACCACGCTGATCATGAGTGGCAGCTATGAAGGTTATAGCATTTCCACATAATTCCAGCTTAAGAACTTGAAAGCATGTAACAAGCATTGGAGGAAATATCTACCTTCCATTCAACATGATGCCCTTAAATCCTTAACTTCTTGTCTTGTCGCCTATAAGCACTCTTGCTGTATGCATCGGCATAGTCAGTCTGTACCTGAATCTGGCCACGTCAAAGAAATAAATATCGTGCTGTAGGTTTAATTAATTAAACGAACTCTATCATTTGAACTCGAAAACCTCCATCTGGAGAATAATCAGCCGTTTCTGATGAACAGTGTGGTGCGGTTCTGGGCTTCCTGGGCAGCGACGGGGAACTTCAAAGGGGAACCCGTACTGTGACAGCTGATCTCACAGCTCTGCTCGTTGGTGGCATGAATACCGAGAGAATTAAAATTATCAGGAATAAACAGGCAGGCTTGAGACGTCTTCATAATGGTTTTCTACGGAGACAGTAATGAACCGTGACATATGACTATAAATAGGAGTCTCTGTTTGGCCACAACCAAACAAAAAAAGAGTCTTATTACTGTAGACCGTTGTGCTCAGTTTCTGTCATGTAGGGAAGTGAAACAAATTGGCTCCTTAATGTGTTAAAAATGGTGGGAGGAGGGAGGTCCAATGGACCACAGGTTTTCCATCTGCGATGGCTTGCGGAGCGTCCATACATTTAGCTAATTTAACTTAACAACAGAACTGTGGGTGGTAGAAGTCATCTAAAAAAAGAGCAGGACTTGTATTTAATTATAAACAGCTCCAAAGTCAAAGCTATCACGATGTATTGTTTCATAAAACCTTAATTTTATTGTTTTCTGTCAGTTTAATACGGAATCAATACAGAAGGAACATGTCGTATTCTGCATACACAGTGTATGCGTATATGTCAATTTATTTGCGGTTTCTTGTGGAACGGTGTTGTACGTTCAACGGCATCCTTTTCTTCTTAGATGCGAATCGGCCTCCATT
Organism: Gnathonemus echidnorhynchus; assembly: GCA_026776725.1. Classification (NCBI taxonomy): domain Eukaryota; kingdom Metazoa; phylum Chordata; class Actinopteri; order Osteoglossiformes; family Mormyridae; genus Gnathonemus; species Gnathonemus echidnorhynchus. The sequence goes on from JAODJU010000085.1 coordinate 2,533,195, forward strand.
CCGGCTCCATTCTCGCCGGCGTCGTTGGCGTAAAGATGCCGAGATATTGCCTTTTCGGCAACAACGTCACCCTGGCCAATAAGTTTGAGTCGTGCAGCCAGCCGAGGAGAATCAACATCAGCCCGACGACTTACAGGTGAAGTTTTGTCAATTTTTGTCTCGGGGAATCTTTGGAGTTTTCTTGGCAAACAACGATGGGTATTTTCCAAACCCCGGGGATGTAAATAAACATTTTTAATAATCACAGCTATCTTTGTGGTTCATAAGGGGATGAATAAGAGACTAAAAAAATGCACTGATAACTTAAAACCCATTTTGCATCCCTGTCCAGGGTCCACTAAATCCACGTCTTTACCATCCATACCGAAATCTATGCCCTTGTCCGCCGTTATGTTAACTGGTTAATCTTATCGCAAAGTTTAGCTGAAATCCCGTTGTACAGTGAACTAGTGAAATTATCTAAACATTTCAGGAAGATGACGGAAATGTATCATCGAAAAATATTACAGAAATCCAAATTTCGGAGGAGTTTAAAGAAAGGTTGTGCCAAACGGTCACAGGCTACATGCCCAGTTCCGAAAATCAAGAATACTAGAATGCTATGACATACTAACGTGATTCAGATTGTATCAACAAGAAGCTACATAGGGGCTGTACAATGAAAGCAGCCCATTACCTCCCTGCTGGAGTCTTTTATCCATGCAGCCGTTTCCTAGTCTGATTATCTGTGCTCCACTCAAATAACTTACTGAGTTTTCACAGGAGATTGAATATTAAGAAATACCCAGCATTCCAAAGGAACACCCCGGTTACGATCTCTATTCACTTAACAGATAGGCATCTTTTGGGTATTTTAATGAGGACTGTGTTATTGGTCAAGCCTAAAGCCTTTACCTTGTATACAATTATTGTTTTTGGAATTATAGTACATACTGATGCTGTTTTGGATGACTAGAAGGTTCTTTCTGATACATCAGTACTCAGTTTTTTGTTGATAAGTCATTTATCGAATAGTTATTTGTTAGTGTGCTCAAAGAGGTTGATTTGCAGTGTAGCTTTTGGAATTATAAGGATTCTTTGTGCATTTTTAGTTTTTACGTAAAAAGGTGGCAAACATCTCTGGTGTGTTTTTCGTAGGCTGCTGAAAGGTCGCCCAGAATTCGTCTTCATACCCAGAACCCGACAGGATCTTCCGCCGAACTTCCCCCCCGATATTTCGGGCATTTGCTACTTCTTGGAGGCATGTGATCAACAGGGTGGTTTCCGCGGGAATGACTCCACACCGGAGGCATGTGATTATAGCAATACAAACTTCTTGGGGGAGCAAATTTAATGTGGACCGTGAGCGTGCTGTGAATTAAACTACCACGTTGTTATATATTCGTGGAGGTGAAACCAGGATTCTGTAGAGGTCACCTCTTTTACGTGTTCATTGTGCACTGTGGGATTCACGTATGATACAATACAACATTTGCAAAATTATGGAATTTCTGTGTATTATGTAATTTTGCAAAATGCAGGTTGTGCGTCGCTCTGTATCTGTAATATAGACACATAGTTAGACCACAATGAATGATTTATTATTTCAATAATAAACATTTATTATTGTCATTATTTTCGCATTGTTACAGAACTACAGTACAATAAATATATTACGACCCCATTCAATCATGTCAAGTATATCTTGAAATTGTGTCATTTCTGCTTTTCTACCGATATAGCTGAGCATTTGCATGGTAAAATACAAGAAAAAAGAAGTTTTACCACCTAGACCTATACTGACCTACAAGGGCCACAAAAGATTGAGTGGAAGTATTACATAGTCTATAAGGAGCAGTGAACACCACAGAATGCAATTTGAATGTGTGTTTGTGTGCATGTGAAAGAGAGATAGGGACAAAGAACTGAATGGTTATTCTGTTTTTACTGCAGAATGGGAATCCATTTTAAGCCCTGTTGAAGTTCTGTAATCGAGCCCTTTTCAGTGTTTATGAATTCTCACAATGACGATGAGACGAGATGGTGAGCTCTATAATTGTCACTGTACAGTGCCCAGGGTACTGTCTAAAAATACTACCTGTTTTGGCGTCCCACAGCACTGGAGAGAGTTTATGTTTGGGGAGCAAATTATAAATCTGTTCTAGGATAGATGGTATATACAGTATGTGGGCATTTTTTTTTTTGTTTTACAGTAATTGCTTTTTGAAGGAAATAAAAGAGACCCATTACAAAGTGTTAGAAGATTCCCTTGACAAATAGAATTCACTAGCTACAGTATTTACATTTGTAATGGAAAATACACAATTAGCCCTTAATATCTGGTTGCAGAAAAACAACAGTAATGTGTGCAATCTTCCTGTTTATAAAATCCTTTGTATGACTGGAGTGCGGGATAACAGATTATCTCATACTTATATACACACTACAGCACGTGAAAGCCCTCCAACACTACAGTCTCCATCATTTACAGAATTTAGACTCCTTCATAGTGCCCTTGTTAAACTGTGCTTTTTTCGTGTTGGGTATTAGTGCCCATTCTCTGGTACAGTACTCACTGTAATATAGGAGAAGCGTCAGAATCGACCACCCAAGTCAGTTTACAAGACAAAGGTCATGTGAGGTCACTGGTCACGGCCCTTGTGCATTGGGCTTGTGGTTACATCTAGACATAAGAGTTACTGCTCTTCTGACATACTGCAAATTCATGCTTTACTTCATGCACTTAGCTTGCCTGTCACGTTAATAAATGAACAAGTAATACACAAGAAAATAAGTAAACATCTCAGGAGGGATTGCGATCTAGCCCGGATCTTGAGATATGGAAGTACAACGACCTCCCATATCTATCCAGCTGGTTTCAGTGCAATTCTCTCTGACCACCAAGATACTTAAAGATATGTTATATTCTAATTCACGTGTAATGTTTCAAATATTAACTAATACCTGATACATTTGCGTCATAAGAAGTATGAAAAACTAACTCATACAAAGATGCATGTGGATGTAGGAATAATTCCAAGTTATATCAACAATTTTACTTGTGAATTACCGTGGCCAAAAGGAAAGCCTCTGTGAATGAAGGCATAACAGAAATGGGACTCCGTACTGAAACTATAGGCTAGTGAAATGAAGAAGCTGCAGATATATAAGAAAAAAAAAACTTTTCGACAACGTATTAACATCTGGCAAAAATCTGCGTTAAAGTCAAAATGAAAAGACAGGGAAACAGCGTGAAATGGTTGGAGGATCCTCGCAAAGAGACCCACAGCGCCACATCCGAGCAGCATCCTCCTGCCCGCCTCCTCTCAGCGCTTCATGTGAACTTGACCAGCAATTGGAGGCAGCAGACGCCAATCTAAGCAGATAACGGTACAGGGATGGTGGTACCTTACGCTACAGACTCGGGCTGTAACGCTGTTAGATCTGTAGAGACACCTTGCCTTGCCGCTTAAGAAAATCAAGAAGATTATTTCGGTTTAAAAGCATGGTACGTAAGATCGCCACATCTTATATTCTCACGCAGTGCATAGCTTATATACGACCAGACGGGCGTTTTATTAGCTGAAAACGTTTTTAATAAAACCGCCGCTGTTCTAAAAATGTTTTAACGCTATGCATATGGAGTTTTGTTATGTAACATATTATGTTGCATCTAAGCAAATACTGGTATCGTTTAGATGTGTGAGATCTTTAGCTGCAATAAAGCAGCGTACCTTAATGTGAAATAGGTGTGAGAGACGTGATGCAGTTCCATTTACTTCGGGGGGGGGGGTCACAAATCATCACTCGAATCGCACGCAAACTATCTAGATAATTTAACCTCTCCCTATTTTTTATTTTTATTTTTGTTCTGTGTATATATCTATTTCATACGGCTGTCGTTTAATTTCGCAGTATGGCTTTGTCAATCACGCATTGGAACTGCTGGTTCTGAGAAATTACGGGCCGGAGGTCTGGGAAGACATCAAGTGAGTTTCACAACACGCTGATCTCGCCTGTCAGTCATAAGAAGCACATGAAACCTTGGCACCTCGTTCGAGATATGGAGCAGTGAATCAAAATTAATTTATTTTTACGCATATGTCGAACATTACACCTATATATCATTGGTAAAAACATTACTTAGTTGATTTAGTTTTTATTTAGAGATCCACCATATATATTTTGAGCATATGAAGATGTATTTTTAATTCTGTATTGAACAAACCATGCTATTTAAATTCCAAAACTTATAACAGTTGATTTAAAAAGCGGTCAGTTTAGATGGTTCTTTCATAAATTTCTTCACTTTACATTTAAAATGCGAGTTAATTACACGGACCTTAACCACGTAAGATGTGTTGTTGTCACAGTGAAAATCGAAAACACCACAATTCAAGCACATGGTTCACAATTCTTCAGTTTCTGATTATAATATACAGTAAGTATACTGTATATAGTCTTACCGTAATCTCCCGCTATATCGTTTGAACTTTATAGGTCCAGTGTCTGGCCAAATAAGATAATGCTGATGCTAAAAAAAGATATTATTAGCGATCTTGAGAGTATACGGTGTGTCCACAAAAGTCAAGGGTAGGCCGTTGAGTGTCAGGATTGTATAAACATGTCCTCCCTCTAAGTGCACAAACATAAAAGCTAAGTTTGTTTAACTTTTTTGTCTTTTTCTCATGTCCCGGACTTGACTTTATCTCATGCTTTCAAGAACCAAGGCACAGCTGTTCTTAAATAAACATGTTTTGAATAGTCTGTACAGTGTCACCTCATGAGAAATACTTTGGCTTAATGTTATCTCAGCTGATGTAATAGCCCTGATTAATGACCCCGTTATTTTTTCTCAATATGCTTTTAGCGTTTTGTGGTCAAGTTATGGATCTGAAAAATGAATTGTCTGCTACATGTTTACCTTCCTCAGGCTTTCTACTGACACTGGGCCACTAAGTGCCACCAGAAATTTGCTTCTAGCCAGCCAAATAAAAAGTGTTGTTTTTCTTAATAGTAGTGAGCTCAACGCAGTGACCTGGTCATGGAGATTCTACTCGGAGTGTTATTACTTTAACAAATTCAATTGCTGCTGTGCAGGTTTCCAAATAAGGGATAAAATTTTCAGTGTGACTGGGTGACATTTCGTTTATTTCTGCAGTAACGCAATTTGTAGTTCTGTCTGAGACAATTTGCATTCGTCTTTCGTGGTCAAACTGGGAGGCTGGCTCTGTGGCTAATATCACACCTCCAGAGTTTGGGGTTCAAATCCCCCCTAAAGGTCTATGTGTAGAGTTCGAACGTCACCTTAATTTTTATTATATTTTTTTAAGTACTCATACCTCATAGATACAGAATAATGTTTTCCGGCAGAGAAGTGTTCTTAATATTAAGGCTTTAGCTGCTTCCACTTCAAACAAACGAGGCCGCGATAAGATGACACGTGCACCTTGTCCAAAAATAGGTTGAACATGATTTGTCATTTGTTTTACGTTTTCTTGAATGGCTTCCCAGGAAGGAAGCGCAGCTGGACGTGGAGGGCCAGTTCCTGGTCAGACTCATCTACGAAGATGCTAAAACCTACGACCTGGTGGCTGCGGCTAGTAAAGTTCTTAGTGAGTGACCGTGGCGTAGCTAATTCGTGCCGTGAGGCGCGTCATCACAGCGAAACGACTTCTAATCCATTTAATTGGGTCCTCTGCTGTTCCCCACACAGAGATCGATGCCGGTGACATTCTGCAGATGTTCGGGAAGATGTTCTTTGAGTTCTGTCAGGAATCCGGATACGACACTATCCTCCGAGTGCTGGGATCCAACGTTAGAGAGTTCCTGCAAGTACGGGCCCATGCAGAATCTTTTTTTTTTCTCTCATTAATCCTCACTTAAGCCTGTTTTTCCGGCTATTGTAAACTGTAGGTGTTTTGAAAGTGTTAACTTCACTTGTCTCATTGCTGCTATATGAAATGAAACAGTCCCAGCTATTAAATGATTCTGAATATAAATCGGGGGTGGGGGGGAGGTGTGTATACAGTATAAAGCCATAAACAGTTCTCAGTTGATGTTACATTGTATCTGAAGATTCGTCAATGAAATATATACATTTTTTAAGAACAATGATGACATCACAGGGAATATTTTAAACGTTGGCCGAATCATACAAAAGGAAAATCAGTTTGCAAAAACATGGCCTCTCGTGCTTTTAATTGGTAGTGGACCAGAGCATGAAATGTCACAAGGCTTCCAAGAGCTGAAAATGCACATTCTATTTGGTCGCCTCTCCAGAATCTCGATGCTCTGCATGACCATCTGGGCACCATCTACCCAGGAATGAGGGCCCCGTCCTTCAGATGCACTGACGCCGAGAAAGGAAACAACCTGATACTGCATTACTACTCGGAGAGAGAGGGCCTACAGGACATCGTCATCGGGATCATCAAGACCGTGGCCCAGCAGATCCACGGAACCGAAATAGAGATGAAGGTCAGTAGCGTTGGGTTTATTTACATGACAATGCTGATTTCCCCAGGTTTCTAGCACATTCTCAACCCTGCTGTGAAGCTCATAGTCTGCTTGGAAGTCATTTTAAAATGTGCAGAACCCACAGACTGTGACTCACCAGGGGTATTTTTGGACTTTATTTTTTTTTTTTAATCAGCCGTGCGCCTGGCGGTTCTGTGCAGAGACATAGGTTCTAACCACCTTGATTGCCACTAAATCCAAAGCAAAGCAGGAATTTTGAACAACTGAGAGTGTTTTTTTTTACTCCTTTGCCTCCCTGTGGCGTTTCCTGCAGCTTCACATCGCGCCATGATATTTTTAAATAATGTGCGTTATGTCAGAAATAATACTCATCACCTTTACAATATCAAGGGTTGCACAACAATAAACTAAAATGGCTTCTGTTTAAAAGGCACCTTTTAAAAACATGTAAGCTGCTTTCCTATTGTCATGGAAATATGAATAATCTAAAATGAACATCTTTCCTTTGCTTTCTGCTCCCAGCCGATCTGCCGTTTTATCTCCGAGCTGCAGCGTGTTACCGAGAACAGGCTGAGTGAGACGAAAGCACAGGATTGACATGCCTTCTAACGTGGCATGCGATTTATCTAAATGCTGGCCAGGGTTGCCATGGAGACTTAATGTGAAGAGACAGCAGACTGACGTCAGCAGTTAAAGGTCTATGCTTGGTAACCCACTGGACAAAGCTGGTTTCTCCATCAGCCTCATGGTTTGCCCTGTTCCAGCTCGCATAGCCTTTGCCAGATTCTCACCCCGATGAATTCCAGTGCACTACAGTGTCGCGCAACTTATTGCATGCCGATTTATGAAGCGGTGACTAATCCGCGAAGGGTTGCTACTTTGTTGCCATCACAATACCGACTGACATTTTGGTCCTTGCCAACATGGAGTGTAGAGATTCGTATAGAAGCAAATGCAACTCGTTGAACCATTGTCATGATTATAATGAAGCAATGTAATTATCAGTGATTAAAGTTTTGTCCCTGTTGCAATCTATTGCTGGGGCTTTGCAGTAGTGGATTTGGGGCCTCAATTCCTGCCTGTTTGTGGAGTTTCCATGTTTATCCATCTTTTGATAAAACAGCCAATCGAGTAAAGCAGCTGAGAGTTGAGGGTGTGAAAACCAGCAGATGTTGACCTGCTCAGGACCTTCTATGTTTAGCCTTGGCTCATGTGTTTTTTTTTCTGCTGCCCACATCAGGTCATCCAGCCAAAGAGTGAGGAGTGTGACCACATTAAGTTCCTGATCGAGGAGAAAGACTCGGAAGAGGAGGCCTTCTATGAGGATTTGGATGGGTTCGAGGAGAATGGCACCCAGGAGACGCGGATTAGTCCGTACACCTTCTGCAAAGCCTTTCCTTTCCATCTCATGTTTGACAGGGAGCTGGTGCTCACCCAGTGTGGGAACGCCATCTTCCGTGTCCTACCACAGGTGCGAGCACCCTGGCAACGCAGTTATTGTCTATCGTGGTGCACCATGTACCTGGCTTCTTACCGTGTAGTCCGGAGTGTCATTCAGGGGTGGAACGGCAGGTTCAGTGCCCTCAAATAAAAGCTAAACACCCTTCAACCTTTCACTTTGCAACAATTACTCTCATGCTGTAGGTTATCTCAACCTGAAGCCGTTAGTCTTCTGTGAGACCACCTTTGAAGATAATATAAGGACAGTGATATGCTCACATGTGCTTGCAGTAACCTTGGCCGCTCCTTCTCCCCCAGCTTCAGCCGGGGAGCTGCAGCCTGCCCTCGGTCTTCTCCCTTGTGCGTCCGCACATCGACTTTAGTTTCCATGGCATCCTGTCTCACATCAACACCGTCTTCGTGCTGAGAAGTAAGGTGAGCACAGTGGAGTAGGTCCCGTTGCCCCATCCTGCCCTTCAGCCACTTGCGCCCGGATGAGTTAGCTCCGGACCTCTTGTTTCCTGTGGGAAGGAGGGCCTGCTGAACGTGGAGGCGTCAGAGTGCGAGGACGAGCTGACGGGCACGGAGATTAGCTGCCTCAGGCTTAAGGGACAGATGATCTACCTGCCTGAAGCAGAAAACATCCTCTTCCTCTGCTCCCCGAGGTATGACCTTGAGGTTTCCAAGCCACCATGGAGAGCCATCAGCCAACGGCCTCACCTTTTGTCTCATTCTTTAAATATGACTGGTTTGGTCATGATGATTGTGGTTAGTACAGTTACTAACACATACTGCTTTGGAGAGAAGAAATGCCAGTTTTTGTGTGTCAAGCTCTTCTTGTTTCCTCCTTGACTGATCACCCCTGACACCTGGCTCCTGTCTTGCCAGCGTGATGAACCTCGATGACTTGACCAGGAGAGGACTCTACCTGAGTGACATCCCGCTCCACGACGCCACACGGGACCTGGTGCTCCTCGGGGAGCAGTTCCGCGAGGAGTACAAGCTGACGCAGGAGCTGGAGATCCTAACGGACCGCCTGCAGCACACTCTCCGTGCTCTGGAAGACGAGAAGAAGAAGACTGACAGGTACCCCCTCATCATACCTAACCCATAGTGACTGATCTTAAATCCTCATCCCCTTGATTTTTACATCCTTGAATGTATCAGTTTGGAAATCTCAGATATGATCCTCTCAGCTTCTCATCTAAAAGTGTAAGGTTGTAGCAACAAATCAGAGATGTTAAGGATTACCGTCTCGAAAAGATTCAGATGTGAAATACAGGCCGTCCCCTGTAGCTTAATAAGTTTGCCTGTTTCGCAAGTCTTGCTTTATTGTGGGCCGCCTGCAGCGTCCATCTTTTCAAATAAGCATGGATCGTGAAGGCAGTAAAGTGAAACAGGACCGGTTCTTTGGGTAGTCAGCGTATTTTTATGCCGAAAATATATTCGCAGCAGAAACAGGACTCTGAACGATAGCCTGTCTAAATCTTTGCATACTTCACACTCGATTTTCAGCCACCCTGGAAATATTTCCACAGTGTTGACAGCATTTTATTCCAAGACGAACGTCAAACTCCCGCCTGTCACACATCCACTTGCCTATGTGGACATTTAAGGCGCTGGACATTTATTTCCCATATTAGACTTTCCTACTTAAGCCATATTCTGGTGTTTGAATCTGATAAATAATTCATTTATTATTCCCTGTAACCTGCTTTTAAGCCGTAAACAGTGATTTTAAGTACATAAACCGGTACATGGATAGAGGTCTCCAAGCAGATCCAGGACATGCTGGAGGGATTGTACCTCCCACCTGGGCTTGGGATTGTGTGGAGATCTTCTAGAAGTAGATAGAAAGGTCTTTTTTGACCAGATATGGGTGCTGGCTTTGCTACTCTCCCCAAGAGTTCAACGGCTGGAAGATGGATGGATGTCGACAGTTTTTGGGGGGTAGGGGGGTTGTATTATATTATATATTAATCATATTAGTAAGAATTTTAATATACAAATTCCAGCCATCGAATTCTACATAAGTAGCTTTGTTGCAGTACTGTTGAAAACATCCCTAAAATGATCTTCAGTTTCTTCACAGCGTAGGATTTTCCAGCAGGTACATGCAGGCCTTCCCCTCTGTCATATACAGTCATTGTTTCACTCCCGTTGCGTCTGCTTTGGACGCTCGCTGCTGTGATCTCACCCCCAGCCGAGTATGATGTGGTCTGCCGCTCGCCTCAGGTCACCACACGCCCAGATACATTTCGGAGCGGCCGTGCGTGGGCTGATCGATTTTGCTCGCCGCCTGTCGGACTTTGCCTTGCTTTTTCCGTTACTTCCCGTGCCTCTCTGAGTCCGCCGCGGTTTGGAGTTGGTTTCACGCTACACTTCATTACCTGTGGTTATTCAATACCCCACCATTGACCTCTCTATGATTACAACCCACTTCTCTGGATAAACTATGCTATCCTAGTAAAATGTATAGCCGTATATATAGCAATTGTTGTTAATTTGAATGAAAAACAGGGTCACGTAGAGTCAGTTATCTTTAGTTTGATTTATTTATGTTCCTGGGCCTAATTTATATGCAAATTTCTTTTTTAGCAGCTAATTTGATAATAACTCTGTAGTATTTGTGTCAGTTGTCTATTATCCAGGTATTTGTATATTCAGAAGCCCTTTTTCATATGATTGCCCCTGACTTCCCCATTGTGCTTGGGGCCATCCTTTCCCACGAGTAACATCAACTGCGGCGTCAGAAACACAAGCAGCAGCACCACAGCCTGCTCCGTGCGGGGCGTCTTCACTGCTAAATGCTAAATCATGGTATTATCTTGGGGGACTAAAAATGAATACGGCATTACTTTTTCTTTTTGAACCGCTTCCATGTGTATTTTCGACCGGTGAGTCGGGCTGACGATATTTCAGCACATTTTGTGCCTCCTTACACCAAGCCATCATTTAAAACATTTTGCGTTTGGCAGAAAGTATGGCTTAAGTTAGTTACCATGGCAACATCCCCATCTGCTTTATGTTTGAAGCTTGGTCGTGGAAAGCCAAAGTTTCTCATCCTCTGTCTTAATACAGACTTTTACAGACAGTTTATATACACAGTATGCTATATATTACATACATAAAACAGGTGACAGTAAAACTTTAATAGCTAAATATTACTTCAGTATAAAAATGGAAAGACTGGTTTTGACTTAAAGAACACTTGACACTTAAAAATCAGCAGCTAGATGAAAATGTCCATCCATCCATCCATTTTCCATACACGCTTGTCCTATGCAAGGTTGCGGGAGGTCTGGAGCCTTGGGAATTACCCAGGATGGAGCAGCAACCCAATGCAGTAGATGAAAACATATATAAAAAAAATAAAATGTAGCTTAGCAATGGCATGAAAATGTGTCGCTATGAATCATGATCGATGACTAGAAAATGACTAAAATCTTAGAGAACCTCTCTGTTTTTCCCGTAGACTTCTGTATTCTGTTTTGCCGCCGTCCGTGGCGAATGAGCTGCGACACAAGCGGCCCGTCCCAGCGAAACGTTACGACAACGTCACCATCCTCTTCAGCGGCATCGTGGGTTTCAACGCCTTCTGCAGCAAACACGCCTCAGCGGAAGGTGCCATTAAGATCGTCAATCTGCTCAACGACGTCTACACCCGCTTCGACATCCTGACGGACTCCCGGAAGAACCCTTATGTTTACAAGGTAAGACGAGGCAAGTCTTTTCCACCTTGTCCCGTGTACAGCTTGCTAGGGTAGGTTCAGGTCCACGCTTCCCTCCGTAACTGGCGCGATGGCTGTAAAGTGTTGTCAAATAACGTTCCATCCTATCTGCTGGCACCAGAACCCCTAGAGGAGGGGGACCTATGTTTCCATGAGGGCCAAATTCCATCAGAAGCACACAGCCAAGGTTCAGTGCTGACCTTGGGTGGAGCGGGGGTGATCCTCGATGATAAATTTTGCCAACCCTGTCCCCTGACAATCAAATTACTTGGCCAGGGGGAATAAATGATCACATGGCCTGGATTCAACTGTATTTTGGTCCGTATGCAGTCTACTGGTGGGTGACCACTGCTGGAGAGCCTGGGAGACTTTTTTCGACTAGGCTGATCTCACGGTATGGGTAGATTTTTCATGTCTAATTCACTTCTGACACATAAGGACAAGGACAAGATTGTCACGGGACATTTTTAGAGACAGCTGAATGCAGCCGGCTGTTTCCACTATGAACCCAGGGACTAAAAATTCACCCCTGGGCCTCTGGTGGACAGAGCAGATGATGGAGGAGTGTCTCTTATCTTGCAGGTGGAGACGGTCGGGGACAAGTACATGACGGTGAGTGGGCTTCCAGAGCCGTGTACTCACCACGCTCAGTCCATCTGCCACCTGGCTCTGGACATGATGGAGATCGCCGGCCAGGTGAAGGTGGACGAGGAGCCTGTTCAGGTTAGGAAGGTGTTTTTCTTTCGCCTACCCATAGGGGGCACATTTTTAGCCATCTACAGTGGTGCCTGCGGTTCACGAACGCTGTGGTCTACGAACAATTTGGTTTGCGACCAAAAATATCGTGGAAAAAAATGCATTGGTTCCATCATGCATCGCGTACAAAATTTGGTCGATGAACAGATTCCTCGACCAGATTCCTCTTTTATACTAGTGCAGCACCGGTGGGGCGCATGTCCCAGCATGCCCCACATGTCCCAGCATGCCCTGCATGTCCCAGCATGCCCTGCATGTCCCAGCATGCCCCGCGAGCAATTTTAAATAGAAGGACCACAACAGACACCCAAAGAGCACCGAACCCAAATACACAGACGGGAAACACAAGGCTGTCAGACGCCGAACTGCAAGATGCACACACGGTGGTGCAGACATGCTAAATACACGCGAGGATCGGCCCGGGTACACACAAGACACAGGCAAACACCCGAGCGACAATGGGGAAATTCAACCATTAATATTAACAACAATACAAGGGTTAAGGACCGTTAATAAAGAGCCTGATTTCCCTGCCCGTCGCCACACTATATTGTGTTTTTCTTTAAAGTTTTTACTATAAAAACCATAAGAAATTTACAAACGAGAGGGGGCCATTCGGCCCATCAAGCTCGTTTGGGGAGAACTTAACTAATAGCTCAGAGTTGTTAAAATTAACGAAAATTATTATTTGTTAGGCTCGTGAATGAATTAATTGAATTTCAATGCTTTCTTATGGGAAAAATTGCTTTGGTTCACGTACAAATTGGTTCACGACCACTTTCCTGGAGCGGATTGTGTTCGTGAACTGCAGGCACCACTGTACTTACTTTATTATTTACTGCATCCCTTCACTGCATAAGCAGTTTGAAGATGAAGAGAGGGATGAATGGATGTTTGGATAGAAATAGAGTATTTGGGGGGGGGGGTCGTATTTTAAGCTCCTAAATATTAATTATATTCAGAAATTTAATGTTCAAATGCCACTGGCTCCCAGCAAACCATGAGACCATCTGACATTTTGGTAGCTCAGGTCTTCAGCGTTGCAGCCTGGAGGCTGTGTCAACATCAGGGTCTGGACACAGCCTTTTGCTACGAGAGCCAGCTGTGATAACAGTCAGCCATTTTTATTCATCTCTGTCTGAGTGCTGTTCTTAATGCTGTCAGGAGTGTTCATTTTGCTGCCTTATTCCATCATTGGTGCTAACCTGGGAACTGGAGAATTTCTTTTTTTTATATTTTACAGACCCTTAAACTAGTATGTTTACAGGCAGTAAGATGACCTTTAGGCTTTAAACCTGGAAGTGTGTTGAATGCATTAGTAATGGACATGATATCAGGATTCCTCATCTCCGGGGAACTGCAGTGACATATAATGCACCCCCAGGGCCGACTTCAGTGATAAACAATATATAATTTATTAAAACGCCCTGAAAAAGCCTTTTTATTACTTGCATAAACAGCAGCGGCCATGTTTAATCTAAACTCGGAGAGTCCAAAGTCATTTCTTCATAGGTTGCATAAATTTTTTTTTTGTTGAATGGAAATTTTTACTTCTCGCATAAAGCATGATTATATTAAGTAATCACTTAAAAAAAAATCCAAACAATGTTCTGCTAAAACAAATTTCCCCCACTGCAGGAATCACAAAGTACCTAGTTCCAGTTACATAAATTCAGAAAATGGTTCTGTTGCCTTTGCAGTAGAGGAGGAAGGTTTGACTTTAGCCGCATATATTTTCCTTAGTTATAATGCCAACCTCCTTTCCGTGTACCTAAAATAGCTACATGGATCTAATTGGCCAAAGTTGGCTGTGGCAGACTTGATCTTAGACAGCGTACTTTTGTTTAAACCAAGGAACGACGTTTGTTATTGTATCCGTGACGACGAGTGCTGACGTTCCAGCGGGCCGTGGCTTGTTTATTGGGCAGATGGTACTGCAGGCAGAGAAATGGAGGTTGGTACCGGACAGAGCCTCAAATCACACTGACATCCAGCCCATGTCACTGCATTTGCCTACAGCTCCAATCAGTTGATCCTCCTTTCTTCCCAGTTGCTTTCCAGTGGGCCCACAGGACGCCAGGGGTATGTCTGAGTAAACGAAAAAACACCTGTACCTGTGTTTGATTTTGAATTTTTTTGTATTGGGAGGGTGGTTCAGACGAAGGAGAACAAAAATGAGCACCAAAACAAAAACCAGCAGGCGAAAACCTGAAACAAAACGCGCAAACACTTCACTGCGGCCTGGTTTTCAGACCGCCCCAGTAACGCTGGAAATGTGTTATTTGCCTGACCTTTGGCAGCACCAGTCGAATCACTCTGGCCACTTTGAAGCCAATGGGGACAGCCGGAGAATAGCGTGACCCAGTTCCATCAAAGGAGATGGATTTGCGTGACCCGGCAAGCGCTGAGCATGGCAGTGGTACCGTTTCACCTCGGGTGGGGGGGGGGAGCCCCCGAGGAGCTGATGTCACAGCGTTTCTTGCTGAGCACAATCTGAAGCCCAGAAATAGGTGCCACACGAGCATCTCAAACTGTACAGTCAAGCTGTGGTGCTGTTATCTGCTCCAGGTCGCTTAACCCTCTCGCCGGAAGGCAGGGACCGATCTGAGATATATTTTATTTTGTTTAATCTCATTACGTTCCAATCTGCTCTCGGCTCTCCCTCCAGTGTTTACTCATTACAATCTGCCGGTTGTACCACCCACGTACTCGTCTGACTGATATCCAAAGCAAAATTCAAATGGTGTCAAAACAGATATGACATTTATTCTGAGCATAAATAAGGCTTTGCTTAGTAAACAAAAAGGGACCAGACCTAACAGACACCTTTATTTTACAAAGGCATGTGAAGTGTTTATGACATGCGAAAGGCTAAATCTCTGAGCAGACTTTGGGTTTGATTTACCTTTAGTCCTGAGCTCATGGGTGGCCCGTGAGTACTTCTCTTTGGAGTTACTATCGCGCCATTTTCAAGCCCACTTAGCTGGAAAGATGATGTTCAAACGCGCTAACTTCTTTTTTAACTTCTTCTGCTCCACGTCCAGATAACCATCGGGATTCATACGGGAGAGGTGGTGACTGGGGTCATAGGGCAGAGGATGCCTCGCTACTGCCTGTTCGGAAACACAGTGAACCTGACGAGTCGTACCGAAACCACGGGCGAAAAAGGGAAGATTAATGTTTCCGAGTACACGTACAGGTGAGTACTGAGAGTCCCCAAAGACTCATTCTCAACACATAAGCAGAAGCATGCTTATAAATTTGTCCAAATTAAATATAATTCACAATGATGGAGACCTGTGAGGAATATTTTTTAAAATTGCCATTGATTGTTATTCGATCATTAAAAACTTAAACAAAACTGACCTGGGTTTATAGTTGCTTAAAACAGCAGTAGAAGAGATGGATAGATATTACAGACTTCCAAAGGGCATCCTGAGTCAATGATGAGGCAGTTTGCGTAGCAATCGTAATAATGCTAAAACATTGGACTCGTGTGCTGTCAATCACTGTGAGGTACAAACGAAGGCAATGAAGCAACCAATGAAAACGGCGGACAGTACCCAGCGCATGGTAGAGCCGCCCATAGGGGGTGTGTAACCCATCCCTGATGCAGGCAATCTGTCCCGTAGGTGTTTACAGTCAGCAGAGAATGCAGATTCCCAGTTCCACCTGGAGTACCGGGGACCTGTCAACATGAAGGGAAAAAAAGAACCCATGAAGGTCTGGTTTCTATCCAGGAAGAGCCCAGAAGCTGCTAAGCAAACAGCAAGCAACTAAAAGAAACTAAAAGCTGAATTCACTTCCAGGCAAACACAATGTTACATGAGTTGCGCTATTTTACATATATATATATATATTTATGTGTGTAGGATGTTTTTAGGGGACATTCTCACTTTCTTCCTAGCCATTATTTTTTGTTTATCATCTAAGGCAGAAGAACAGATGCTTTAAATTTAAAATATATATATGGATATGTTTTAAAATTTCCAGAAACAAATCCATTTCTTGTCCTTGTGTCTGCTACGTTTCTTTTTGCAAACCATTAGTTATTGCCTTGAATAATTTGCTACATTAATTTACTATTGTTTCCTGTCTCCATAACTACCGATAAACTGTGAGTATTGAATAATGTTATTAACTGATTGCAGTTATGGACATTACAAACTGGTATGACATTAGTCCAGAATCCTAGATGAATCATCATACTCCCATTTCCTGTATTGTGCCAAGAATATTAGAAATTGTTGTTTTGGTAATATATACAGAAATAAATACTTATCATTGTAATACATCAAACTCATGTATAGTGTATCTTATTGTACCATATTTTGATTTGTCCTCAATCTTTATCTTGCTTGCTGTATGTGCACTATAAATATTTGAGTATTTAAGTTAGCTGCTTTAAAATATAACCATAGATTATGAAGTGCTGTGAACATTTCCCATGCGAAAAGGTTCTTACAGTAAGAATTAATGTTAGAATGCTTTATTTCTATTTGTTTATTGTAGAATTAGTTTCCTCTGAATTATACATGAGTAAAGTACCTGAATTTGAGTAAAGTTTTTACTCTGTGGGATTTCTCATGCCTAGAAGAATCATCGATGCACTAACTGCCTCACAAAATAGTGTCCTTCGTTGCAGATTTGAGGGGATCATCTTTTTCTCTTTTTTGCTGACAATTACATTGAAACACAGAAGTTTTTTTTATTCCCCAAAGTGTTTCAGGTCGAAAGTAGTCAGGTACACCTATCGTAAGGGAAATTTCTGTTGTCGCATTTTCTTTCTTTCCCCAAAGTCAATATACTAAATCGGGAAATGCGACGGGGGTGTTTTCTGCATTAACCACTTCATTCATTCTCGTCAGCTTCAGTAGCCGGTGCGCTAAAGGAAGTCTCAGAGAGGAGAGCCTGCTGGCTTCAGGATTCAAGGTAACGGTTGAGAGGGTTTAAAAAAGGCCGATACTTAGGGTGAGGAAGCAGGATGTAGGACACAAAACAGCTAGAGGTGAGGTGTGAGGGTGAGCCACTGACATGCTGAAGTGCAGCCAACACTGTCAGTTTGAAGGACTCATCCATTTTTGCTTAATTATTAAGGTAATTTAAAATGGCATTGTCTTTATATTGCTCTGACCTGTTATAGCCCATTCTGTTATTAAAATGATTAACTATTAATACCGTGTTCTGCGTTTTTTATCAATACCTAAAGGATTTATCACGCATGGTAGGTACCCTGTACTGGCCTGTTGTGTTACAGAAGAACGCTGGGTCAATGTATACGCGGCAGATGTGTTTATTAACATTAATGCATTTTACAAATATGCAACACACCTTCAGGTCTACGTCTGTCTACATGTGAATGTCAGGGGAGCGAGATACACCCCAGTGGACCTGTAATTAAATAACATCGGCCTGCTATTTACGTACATAAACCCAACACCAAACTGTAAATATCTAGCTGAACCCCCAAACGCCCCATTAAACCTCTCCCCCTTAATTTGTAATAACCCATGGCAAAATAAGAACAGCGTCTCTTTTCTGTATTTACAGGTATGATATTTTAGACAAATGTAATCACGACAGGATACGATTGCACTGAGAAGCTTGCCTCTGATCGCAACATCAGCTGTAATTTATTTTGCCGAACTAAACTATTTCGCCCGTTCGGCTTGAGAATGGCCATACGGGATAAATATATTATCCACAATGGCGAGCGCTGAAAATAAATGTTAGGACATATGTATGTGATTTAAAGTAAAACAAGCAACAGTGTGTTTTAGTTTTGAAGATTCACACTGGTTCCTGAAGAGCACACAGTTTAATCCCTCGATCAGATACAGTATTAATTACAGCTAAAACGAGGCGTTCAGGCCGGAGACAGCGGCTCAAGCTTTACTTCTAACTGTAATGAACTTTTATTTAATCAAAAGGCATATGGCCAAAATATTACATCTGTGTCATTCTTGTTTACTTCGACTTTGATCAGTTTTCTGAATCTTTAAAAAGGAATTTGCATGGCCAAGATTAAGCACTGAACTTGTAAAACACACACAAGCATATAACTGAGATCCTACAGTAACATTTACTTTGCGCTGTGTACCGCATACAACTCATATTTTGTCTCACATGCACAAGCTGGAAAAGAAGAATTTGTTGAGCTTGGATATTTACACAGCAGGATTTAATGCTGAAGGATGCTAAAATAAAAGGGACATTGGGGCAACCAGTGGTCCTACAGTTGCTAGGCAGTGAGGCCCCCTTTTTTTTTTTTTTTTTTTAGGCCCCTTTCCCAGTGCCTCCCCTGCTGTTATTTCCCAGATACATGGACAGCTGTGCTGGGTAATGATGTGTAACCTGATTGGTCGGTGGGGTGTGACAACATCAGCTGATTCGTCGGCTGTTAGTGCTGTTTGAAGTGTACGACTTACCACTAATCACTGTGCTTCGGCTCCACCTGACATCACGGAAATTCGCCTCTGGCTGGAGTATTGATTTGGAGTGCTGATTTAATCCATATTATAGCCTATGGTTCGGTGGTCTGTCTGCTGCATCTCCAGGCCAGATCAGGAAAGAGGCGGAAAAAGATAATGGGCAAACAGTGATAACCAGAACGGCTCTTTGACTGTCAAGGTTGCATTACATCTCCCTCTTGTGGTCATTCTCTGATATTTTATGCATAAATTCTTATCTGTCAAACCACTATCAGTATTCGAAGGTCGGTGCTTGAGTGCATTGAGTGACTTTGGAAGTCACTGTACCATAATTAGTACTGATTATTTTAAATCAAGATGCAAATATTTGTAACACTTTGTATGAATGTTATGGGTCATTCATAACCCATTACGTTGCATTCATAAAGCATTATAAAAATGGCTAAAATATTTATAAAAAGGCACAACACAATATAGCCATGTTTATGCATGAATGTATGAATGCTCTATGAATGCTTTATGAAGCTCTCTCTTATAAATACCTTTATAATGCAGTACAAAGCATCCTTAATTCTTATACCAACCATTATAATGCATTATGAAGGTATCTGTTGTGTATTATAGATGAGAGATTCATTGGAGCTTATCAAGCATCATAATCAACACTATAATGCCTTATGAGTGTCAATAGAAAATGCTGTAACACTTTATTAATTGTTATACTGACCATTATAATGCATTATGAAGACATCTTTAATACATCTTTAATACGTTATAGCTTCAAGTTGTTACCCAAGTATTTAATCCACCTACAGCATTTCCCATTTATGTGCAAATATATTAAAAGTATTAAAAATATTTTCAATAATTTTGATAGTTTGCCCAAAAGTAAACTAAATTACATATTAATTTTAAAACATTTAATTTCTTATTACCTTTTATTTATATAAAATGCTTTATTATGTGACTGATTAACTCAAATGTTTAAATTACATTTTAAATTGTATTTTATATTAAAAATAGACCATTTCCCTTACAAAATACTGTATACCACACTCACAGTCATAGCCCCCGACTGGGTAGCTCACAAAAGAGTGAATAGCTTCATTCTGGAAAGATCATAGTATGTTTTCAGTTTCATCTGGATAAGATTACTGATTAACTACACTTCAGACTTATATGTATATATGTACACACACACACACACACGCCACAAAATACTCAAATACACGTGTACCGTGTTTCCTTTCATCCTTTCATCCTGGCCATGTTTCTCGAAGTTTACGTCAGAGATGTCCACAGCCCCTCTCAGACTGGGTGATTTTATTATTTGTTGTTTTAAGTGTTTACCCAGCTACTGACATTCCATCGCACCGCATTGAACTGAACATATTCTCGATTCATGTCTGCCATCAGACTTCTGATTTGTTCTTAAAATAGTATCGGTCAATTTATTAAATTACTTGTTCTGGAATTAATGTAATTGAATAAAATTTCGACTGACCTCCAGTGAACTTTCCTCAAATAATAACATGCAGGTCATGTTACACACACACACACACACACACACACACACACACACACACACAAAAAACCCACACACAAATGTCCTTGGACAAAACCAATAGGGGAAGGGCAGGGTTTAAACCC
This sequence comes from Gnathonemus echidnorhynchus, assembly GCA_026776725.1. Lineage (NCBI taxonomy): Eukaryota > Metazoa > Chordata > Actinopteri > Osteoglossiformes > Mormyridae > Gnathonemus > Gnathonemus echidnorhynchus. The sequence goes on from JAODJU010000085.1 coordinate 2,553,662, forward strand.
TTGCATCTGATTGGTTGATTAGAAAACATTAAATAGTTTATGTGCCACATCCCTGGAAGACGGGCGACGTCGTAGTCTACAAATTGAATGGTAGTCATTTGGTCTTAATGAACCATGAGTGGATGTCCCTATTTTGAAAAAAGGTACCAGTATGTATCTGGACGTCAAATAGGGAAAAGTTTAGGGAAAATTAAATATATTGAATACTGTAACGTCCAATGTTACTGAGAAAAAAAAAAATATATATATATATATATATATATATATATATACTATTTGCATAGAATTGTCTCCTTTAAAATTAGGAATATGAAAAATAATTTTTTTTAAAAAAATATAGTCTTTTCATAGCATGACCGATGTGCAATCTGCTCTCTGATAATAACAGGTTGTTTCCAAACAAACATGCCCACACTGACCAGGTGGATGACTCACAGATTGGAACTAACAAAGCCGCCAACGGAGGCATCATCTACAAAGAATATCTGCAGGTAAACACCTTTTGAGTAGCAATACCTAGGAAGAACACGGACGCAAAAGGCAATGACAGTGTTAGTCAAACACAGTAGGCCTCATACTTGATGAAACAATGTGCTGAATGTGCAGTTACTGTGCAAATGCAATGTGACGAGGGTTGTGAACACAGAGGGGAAATGGCCCCTTTATTTGTAGCTGGACAAAATCGTGACGGCACAAGTACTGCAGAGTGAACAAAAGGGACAGAAGATCCACGATGAGCATCTCTTCATTGTCACCCACCAAGGTGAATTAAAATGACGGCGTTTAATGGCAAAACTCACCGTAATAGGAGTTAATTATCAGGATTTATGCGTTTGAGTCAAACTAGTGGCAAAGGTGTGGCTTATGAAAAACAAATGACCTGCGTTGTAAAATTCTGCATTTCAGCATATGAACTCTGGTTTAAGCAGATACTCTGGGAACTAGATTCAGTGAGAAATATTTTCCTCAAAGATCGTGTGAGTGTTTCAAGCTTTTTATATAGCAGCAAGCTAAATTATTTGAACAAATTACTCAGTATTTTCACGACATAACACAAATATTAAATAATTTAAAAATAAATACTGTGTAAGTGTAATTCTAATTTTCATAAATATATACTGTATTATCATGTAGAAAAGTGTACTTTCTGTAAACAGCCCAATGTTTCATTGCCTTATTGGATTGTAAATATTAAACCTTGCATTGAACTAAATTACATTTCCACAGGTACGAGATGAGCGGAATATGCTCAAAGTTGTAAGTCGAATGCAGAGAATTACGATGATCTTCAGACTTCTGGTTGACCAGTTTGCTGTCCTGGAAACCATGACTGCCTTGGATTTTTACGATTTCCGGTGCGCAAACCTGCTTATGTCACGGATCCATATATACTTACGTGTGTATTCACTGCGTATGTCCACAATCTTCACGACGTCAGATACGTATTTTGGTTCCACCCATTTGTTCTTGGGGTTTTTGTTACGAACACTTTTCTGTGAATCACTGTTTGCAGGGAATACTTGACTCCAGCCTCTGGGTTCCAGAGTCTTCAGTTCCAGCTGCTGGAGAACAAGCTTGGAGTTTCAGACACCCAGAGGGTCCCTTACAATCGTCGCCACTACAGAGAGCACTTCCACGGACAGGACGTCGAAGAACTGCTGAGATCTGAGCAGGAACAAAGTCTTCTGCGACTAGTTGAGGTGCCAACCAGCAACTAGATCCCGCATTGGCTGTAAAGATCACCCATCCATCATACAATCTCCTGTCCTAGTCAGGGTCTCAGGGGTACAGTACACCCTGGATGGGACACCCATCCACCGCAGGTCACATGTACACTACAGGCCATTTAGAAATGTCAGTTAAAAGAAACTTTAGACCTGTGAAAAGAAACCAGAACACCTGGATAAACATCGGGAGAATTACACACACCCATCCGAGCCACCACGCCACCTGCTGTTTAGTGAATAACATATTTGAACAAGAATCATGTCGTCTGCTAAAACCCTGTCCAAACAGCACAATACGATTATTATACTAATTAACCTTAAGGTGAATATCATAATATTTTTAGTAGCGAAAAATTATATTCTCAATAAACAAAAAAATGTATTAAGGCTTTATAATGACCTCAATAGTCTTAAAAATTGGAGGGCCTCCATATTAAACTTCAGTTCCACTTTTTGTTTTTGATGGATTAATTTATTTCTGAAACTTGCCGCGTTATAAATTGCTAGAAATGGCTGGAGAGAACTCCTGGACTTGAAAAAGATGGATTCAACTTTTGGGGGAAACTACAAGTAAACGTCGAAGAGGGCTTCAACCATGAACTGAAGAAACTTGAGGTAAATGCCATTCTCTATACCCATATTCTCTTATCCCATGTTCTAAGATAAGTCATGGTGATTTTTAACAGATGCACTGCAGCAATAACAACACACGAGGTATTTTGATTTCTTGACAGCAACAACCAGAGTCAGAGAAAAAGGCGGAAATGACAGAAGAACTCGTCAAGCAGAGGGAGGTCTTTACTTCTTTGTTTGACGAAAAGAATCACGAGCGTCTTTTGTGCATAGGTAAATATTTTATTTTTGTTTCCTGTATTCAAATGCTCTAGCAGTCTGGATTCCCTGGTGACTGGATTCCCTGTAGACTGGATTCCCTGTAGACTTGCAAAGTAACTACATGAATTGTACTCTCAGGTTTAATTAGCTGGAAAACTTGAGCTGGTCAAATAAATGACAGGATCTCTCACTCATGCCATCCAGGTGAGAGACGACTGTCTTATAAAGCCCTCCAAGGAGCTCTGATGATCTACTACTACAGGTAAGGCTTTTCACCTTACCGAGGCTTCTGTGTCTTCTTCTATCTGGGAGTGCATTTCATATCCAGCTCTGAACCCTGTCCAGAGAGGAGCCCCGTTTCCAGGTTCCCTTCCAGGTCCTCACCTCCTTGATGGACATCGACGCCCTCATGTCAAAGTGGAGATGTGAGTTCCAATCTTCCACTTGGGTCTCATAGACATATTAGATACATCCCCACACAATTCTATAGTAAACATCTGGTAAAGATATTGAGGTATACCTTGCTGAGATGCTCTTGCTGATAAGTCACCATGGAAGTTCCATAGCCAATAGTTCATCCATCTTCAAACTGCTTATTCTGGTCAGGGATAATTAATAACAAAAATAATCCCCATATTCCACTGTAGACAACCATGTGTGCATGGCTCACCGCATGATTGGTAGTAAGGCTGGCACAGGGGGGTCATCTGGCTACCACTACCTGCGTTCTACTGTCAGGTAAGCAGTCTTCCCAGGAACGACATGCAGTGTATGGCTACGGACCCCTTTTTATTACAGTATCAGAGGTCTGTCAAGCAGTGTTCTTTGCATATTTGATTATTTGTGCAGTGGCCATAAATTTTAATGGAGTTCAACAGACTCAAAGAATGACGAGATTGTTTTTGAGTTCAGTCATGTCCCCACTGGTGGCAAAGATAGCCAAGTGTGTTGTTTGCCTGCTCCAGTAAGCCTCTTTGTCTCCTGCAGTGACCGCTACATGGTCTTTGTGGACTTCTTCAATCTCGTCACGTTCCCGGTGCCTCGGACCTGGGTGCCCAAGCTGGACCCCAGTATCCACAAGATCCTCTTCACTGCGGAATGTTACGATAGCTCCTACTGTAGCAGCAAGGACTCTGATTAGGACAGGTGGAGCGGCTCTGGCTGGCAGGGCTCTGATTATTTCTGTCAGGTTCTAGAATGCCGCATAATGCATCTGAGAGCAGTGACCGCGTGGCCAAAGAGGGAAAAACACAAGTGTCAGATGGCAGGGAAAACCCATTAGTGGAGATCTGTTAGCTCAGGGTGTACTTCTAAAGCTTGATCACGAGACACGTGCCTGATGCTCGGGGTTAAACTGACATGACCTGAGAAGCTCGGATCAGCCAAAATAGCTGTGGACCTACCCAAGAAATGGTCAAAGTCCACATGTGATAGCTCCCCAACCGTTGTTAGTTGTGTGGCTTACAATTTAATGCATCTTGTTAGTGATACAGCCAAGATACTTAAAGACCAGCCCTGAAAAAATGTGAAAAGTAGATACAGTATATTCCTTTGTACAGTAATATCTATACTTTATGGTATATATTAATATTTAACATTCTCAAAATATTTAATAGCATGTTTTTAAATATGTAGATGCAGTGATTAATGTTCACGTTCACGTATCTATCCTTAAGTGCTTGCTCTCTACCTCTCTACACACAGATACACACACACACACACACACACACACACACACACACACACACACACGTAGGGTAAACATATCTTTATGGGGACCGCTCATTCATTTCA
>JAODJU010000085.1:2558116-2581500 GCA_026776725.1 Gnathonemus echidnorhynchus
GGATATTTATCACGTTATGGGGACATTGTGTCCCCATAAGGATAGGTAAACCCGCTCGCACATACACACACACACACACACACACACACACACACATACACACACACATCTTTGTTTTCACTATACTTACAGATCTGGCCTTGCATGTATTAAATAACATGCTGTTTAACTGTTTAAAGATTTGATTCTTAGCTAGATTTTTTCACTAATAATAACAATGGTATGTTTTAGTCCACCATGCTAAAGGATTCACCTCCTTAATCATACCTGCTGTTATGATGCTCTTGTTAATCATTATTAAACCGATAACCGGGTTGTCTGTTTTGAATGACACTGACCTCTGAAATTCTGAACTTTACCAGCGTGACATTGATCTCTTAAAACTGAATAACTTAATGTTTGCTTGGCTTTGTCAGAATTCCTGATCAACATTATCAGTGAAGATTCATGTAGTGGTATATTCATTCTGAAACCTTTGTCATGCCAGAAAATTTTGGGCCTTAATATTGAAATAATATTAATACACAATCTAAATGTAACTTTCTAGTTTTAAGTAAGAGAAAAGCAACACTGTGAGACACTTTGGACAAAAGAATCTGACAGTCAAATAAATGCAAATATATGTAAATGTACATTTAATATTTGATATGCTATATGGTGTATGGACCACAAAGTGTCAACCACAGGGAATCCTAGTCAATATGAGGGCTATGGGGATTTATAGTCGTTTTTCATATGGTTTTCTGCCCTCATTTATTGCCACATTCAACAGAAACTTGAACATGATGCAACAGCAGCAGCAGCAATAACAACATCAAAGACAAATCACATACTGCCCTCTCACTGCAACCACTGTGTTTTATGGCACATCTAAAAGACTCATATTTGATACAATTTTTTGGGTAGATAAAGAAGCATATTTCTGTTGTTGCTTAATATTTGTTTCCATGATAGCCTTTTGACACACCGAAGTGATCAGCTGGAACATAAAAGTGAAATAAACGTTTGCGTGGCACTTGAAGGTGAACAAATGTAATATCGAGTTAGTAAACGTGCATCGTGAACAGCATGACTACCCAAATACTACTTCACACAACAAAGTAGTTATGTGCCCAAACCTGAATACTATACACGTGTACGTAAAATATTGCTGCCATTTCTCCGGTTCCCTTCCGTATTTCCCGTACGTTATTCTCAGAAGCTGATTCATGGTTTACACAAAATTGCGCTGTTCACACACGTGTCCACTAGATGGTAGCAGAACTCTTCAGAAAAAAAAAAAATCCCAGAATTCTGATTACAGTTATCGTAATTTTTGGAACGCTAAAGTTCAATTTATACATTAAGGATTATGTTTTGTAATAATTTCAGGGAAACGTCGTTCCAGGATAGCTACTAAAATTTTTAAATTCAAATGGAAGGGAAATAAAAGAACGTCACATGATTAAAGCCCTAACGTCCCTATTAATGAATCAAAAACGTCAGATCTCATTTTGATGGATTTTCTAATCAATTTTAACAGAAAAACAATGGGACCACAATGGTGGTTTGACCATAGACAGACGTTTTATAGTGTCATGGCTGCATGATCCAGGTGGGTAGGCCTAAGATGGAGTATTTCTGCTGACATTTTCTTCCATATTATTCTGAAGTGTCCCTTTGAAGAATCCGCAGAAAATTCCCGAACAATTTTCTGCATGGCTTAGCTTAATTGGAGCGATTTATTTGCCTTTCCATGTTAGCCTTTATCTACATTTTCTTTAGCCGAATGAGCACCCATCTCTTGACTCTGAAAACCGTGCGTTCAGCACTAAAATGTGTTTTAAACTGACAGTTGTTAAGCTGGATGAGGAGCAGACAATTTGTTTACGGTAATTCCAATGGAATTTGAACTCATACTTTTTACCTACACCTGGAAAGCTTAAGGGGAAGGTCATACTGAGAAACACCACAGGAGCTGTTCCTGCCAAATTTAAATTTAAACATAACGGTTATAGTACAGATGTCTCCCTACGTCATGCCCAAGCCTGTTTTATGCAAGTAAAATGAGGCGGTCTCTAGGACTCAAACTGAAATTAGAAGTCCACTTAATGAAAGTAGAGACGTCGCTTGTTAGAAATAGAAATGAAATACGCTATCTCGGCACACTGACATCTAGTGGCCAAATGGTGCTCATTACCGCTGGCAGACTAGATCTGAATAACTTCATTAGGACACCGTTGTCACCCAAGGTCTTAGAGGAAGAAACAAATAAGCATGAATGTGACATTTTAATGTTATGTCACATAAGCACCAATAAACTCCTTCCATAATATAAATTGAATGTTATAAATGTTGTAACAACACGGGACAGAGGGTGTGGACCTAAGAGCTCAGTTTATTTTATAATTCAGATGTCCATTCATCCATACATTTTCCAAACCGCTTATCCTGCTGGGTCGCGGGGAGTCGCGTTCAACAATTACAGTAATAACATGGCTCAGTACAAGGCACTGAGAGATCGAGGTAAGACTTAGTAAAGAGCAGCGGAGGCTTAGATAGGCTTATACAACTTAAATTTCTGAAGCTGATGCCAAGTAGCACCTATCAAAGAATGGTAGATCTGAGATATAATTTTGTACCTGTCATTCAGGTTTTTGGGGGGCCAACATGCTCGGATCCCAGATCATCAGCTTATGCTTCATTTATTTCAATATGGAATTGAGGGAAAGAAATTGAGACCTTTCAAAACAGTATGATGTAATGGAGCACCAATCAGGGTGGTCACATGACATAGTTTGGTACATACTATTTTGAAACAGTATGCTTCAAATAAACTGAAGCAGTTTTAGAATAGTACTTCAAGTCTGACATCACTAGCGAGTAGTCTCTCCGTGTCCAGATGGCAGCTTGTATTTTTGGTATTGGTCTTATCACGTAATGTCAACCCAGGGCTTTACTGTTATGACATCCGTACCACGCTGTACAGTGCCAATAGATAACATTTTTTCAAGGTCCAAGTGCAACATACAGACAAATAAGACATATAAACACTGACTCATGCGCAGGTCACAGACAACGGGTCAGACATTAAACTATAAAAGTCTCGACATAATGCAGGTAAGGACAGGACTAAGCAATTACACACAATGCATGCAGGTTATATTAAGTGGCAACAACAACTTAAGGATTAGATAAACTAGCGGTAAACTAGTATAAAAAGCAGGAACAAAGTGCAATAAATGAACGATAAGAAAGTGATCAGTGTACAGTAACTGGTGGAGGGAAACAGGCTCATTTTAGGTCCCAGTGTCTTATTCGTCCAAACCTGATTCCAGTATTACATTCCCAGTCGCTTACCTGACATTTTGTACAGAGCAATGTTAGAACTTTACTGATTTAGTTAGGCACTGGGCTCAAGGGTATAACAGCTGAATCCTCTAAAACTTCAGGTAGCAACTTACAGGGTACAAACGCATGCTGTCAAGGGCAGTGTGGTATCTTCCTGAGATCCAGGGGAAAAAGGTTTTTCAATTTTGTTTTTTGGTAACCAGAGACAGCAAGAATCATACCCCCACATATGTGATGTCATCGCAAAGCCCTAACTGTCCTCTTTAAGGAACAACAGGACTTAAAAGAGTAGCATATGTGGAATGAAAGATATGAGCAAAAATGTAATCTCCGGAGGACATTAGTATGTCCAAGCATTACACAGAGACAGTCGGCAGGAGAACTGGTGCATCTTAAGCACTGCTTGGCATGGCACTGTACTGTAAATCATGCATATGGTGGATTAACTCATAATCCCTTTGCTGCTAAATCAGAAACTCTTTGGTTTTCCTTTGCATGGGACTCTTGCAATTTCTTCAGCTAAGGATGCAGAAATATTCACGCTAAGCTCTTTTTTTGCTTACTTTTTTTTTGCATGGGGAGGTATACTACTACGCTGTACGTGTCCTTGCAGGATGCCAAATATACTTTCTTCTCTACAGGGGCAGGGAAGAAGAAGGGTATGGAGAATGGATGGATGGAGGCTACTGTAACACCTCGTTCTCCCTTAAAGGAGGCAATGTTTCTGCGTGTCACACCCTGACTCACTGTCCCACTTTGTTTAACTGTAACTGGAAAACCTCAAGGTTAAACAAACTGATGTTTTTTTTTTTTTTCCCAGTTAATCCCAAATGACTCAGATGACTTACAAAATGACACATAGGCATGCATTCTGGTAAAGAAAAGTACATGGGGTTGCCTTTTTACATGCCTATCATTTTGTTAAAGGTCACTTAAAGATGATTAACACTCGTGCATTATGGGTAATTCTGAGATGCCACGTTTTCGGGCTGCTAGGCAAAATCCACATGAACACGAGGCGAGAGATACTTAAGAGTATTAAGTGCCCCTGGGCAGCAGCACACATGACGCCACATCAGACAGAATCGGAGCTGATTGGTGGCTCACGGAATTCAGAAATGTATGTAATACAGTGTTTCCCAATCCGGTCCTCAGGGACCCACAGCCAGTTCATGTTTTTGCTCCATCCGAGCTCCCTGCCAGACAGTCCAAAACGTGGACAGTCTGTGGGTCCCAAATTGGGAGACACAGATCTGGCGTAGGGAAAACGTTACATCGGCTTTTTATTGAGTGCCATATTAAAAGAACAATATACAATCATATTACATACATTAGATATTAAACCTAGATATTATTTAATATTAGATATTATTTAATTTGCTAAAAGACATTTGTAAATGGGACTGAGCGGGCAGGCTTATGAGGGGTTGCCCTGCCTAGTGCCTCCCTGAGGACGTGGTGCCCCTGGGCATGTGCCCAAATGCCCATATGCTTAATCCGGCCCAAACAGAGCTGGAGTGAGTCTCAGACTCCCAGCCGCAGAGGTGTGAGTCTATAGTGCAGCACAATAAGCCACCCCAGAAAAAAAAACCTTCATATATCCATAAGGTCAGATTTAGCGAGAGCTATAACCCAGTTCTTTCTCTCTTCAAAAGTTACGTCACCAGAGACGAGGTCCAGCCAAAGCTCACGCTTGAGATAAAAATGAAAGCAGGAGGAAGCAAAGAAGCATGTGCCCCAGAAATGTAAACAGCAATGGCCGCCCCAACCACTTTGCCAGCTGGGGGAGTTATTAGCACCTTGTTGTTTATTGTGAGGATGTGGTGGATGTGTTTCTAGGTTGGGGGGGGGGGGGAGCTGTGTCATGGGGTGACTGGGGCACCGCTGCTCAGTGACACGGCTGAAATGTTCAGGAATCCCCTGTGGCCCCCCTTTGCCGACCATTGATGAAGAGGAGGAGACTTCTTACATCAATTCTCCACAGCCTTATTTTCCCACAATGCTTTGCCACAGTTACTATGGCGGCAGCAGCAGTAAGGCGATGACTTCATGTGTTCTTCTTGATGTTTACTGTGGTAGCAATGAAGACTAAATAACCCTCATTTTGGTTTCATAAGAAATAAGTTGAGTGTTTCCATGCTTCGGGGAGGCCAGTATTCCCACATTGTTCCTGGTATTCCCAGTCAGTGTGTCACCATCATCCATGTCTCCCTTCCCCCACCAAACTAATATAACAATTAAAAACGGTTTGATAGCTGATGCATGAAGATACAGGAATGTTATCATACACCACGTGTGGAAATACGCAGCAGATCAGAAACATCTGACAGCTGAGTGTCCCTTGTTGATCGGCATGTGCTTTCTTAAAATAGCCGACGCCTACCTTCTGCTCAGTGTTCCATACAAACAAGCCATTACAGGTTACAGTGGCATTATTAAACAGCCTTAATCTATAATTAATGCAACAATATTACAAAACACTTTAACTCCATTGAAACATAAAACAAATAAAGGAGATAATCATTTTGGGTATAAATGTTTATAAAAATCGGTAGATTTTGGCAGTAGACCCAAAATAATCTAGTAATAATGTTGCTGGCATCTAGGGCTGGAAATGTCACAATTTGAACAAAGGGGTTCATGTTTTGAATAGAGAACAAAAAAATGAGGTCTGATGTTAAAAAAAAAAAAACCCTCCAAATTACACGTCTCTTAGCTAGGAATAAATTACAACAGCTGACGTCTTTATTAGTGTTTTGGTTTTAATTGCGGTTTGAAGCTGAATCGTAAAGCAGAAATGATGGGGCTGGTTGAATAAAAATAACTGGTTTTTAATATGGGAGCATAAGAGGTCCAGAACTTTCCGGAGGATACTTTCATGGCATGTGAGTAGCTCAGAGAGTCCGTGCGTCTTCCTCCCACACGTGCCCACGAGTGCTCAGAAGCTCAAGGTCTTTCTCTGCCGACAGGCAGGTCTGACACATCCAACACCCCCCTCTGCCAATCCCGGTGCTTGGCAGGCCAAACGAGGGCAGAAGATCTACCACCAACTTGATATCTGAGATATTCTCCAGAGCCCCGGCCTGCACAATTACCCCGTCCAACCTTCCAGTTTTGATTTACCCTCTTGCCATTGTACTGGAAGGCCAAGACACCCTGATCACGTTAGGGCTCAATTCTGACAGCCTGTTTTGGCAGCTCAGCGGGCACCGTGTCCTGTGACAACCCAAATGCGCGGTAAATGAGGCTTCCTATTGCAGAGTAGGCCTAAAGAGCAGGCCTGAACCTCACACAACACCCCCTCCCCCAGCCACCGACGCACCACATATCCAGAGTGTGTGCACACCTGTGTTGGCCTTCAAATGCACACCGCTAACGAGTGGCCGAAGAATGTTCTGGAATGGAATTTCTGCAGACCGCCGCCTTATTGGTCCATTCCGGACTGTGTGGATGCATGAGGTTCGTAGGAGGTCAGGGAGTGGGGGCGTGGTTATTCTAAGGCTTGGATATGATGGTAAGGGATTAAATATGCATTTTGCAGTATTTGGGCGGTACTTAAGATCTGTTTTTTAAACAGAGATTCATCAGACAAGATAAAACACTTTTCATTAAACAAACATTTGACCTTTATGATTTATGAATGTTTTATTCTTAAATTCTGATGCACACAGGGCATTTACCAAAAAAATGATATTTGTGAAACAATATTGGATTTGATAAATAATTTATTAAGTCATTATTCCTCTGATGGGGCAGGAGAGTGACTCAGCAGTACCACAGGTGTCTCACTCCAAGGTGGGAGGTGTAACTCCCACTCCAGCCCTGTGTTTTTGTCTGCGTGCGAAATTTGCACGTTCTACTCAGTCTCTACAGGGTACTCCAGTTTCCTCCTGCAGTCCAAAGTCATGCACTTAAGCTAATCAGTGTCGCTAAATTGCCCCTTGTGTGTGATTGGGAGGCTGCAAGAGGCCCGTGATGGACTGGTATCCCTTTAAGCAGACGGCTTATTATAACAATCTGCAGGTTGCCATGGCAGCTTGAAATTCTACCGTCGTTATTCACACAGTTTATCGAGAGCCCTAAAAATGAACTCTTTAGCACTGGGGGTGTCAAATCCCGGTTGATATTCTTTAGTCCATTTTGGCACCGCTGTGGACAAATAAATGGATTCTCAGCCCAGGCCAAATGAAACATGAGGTCGGTCCCCTTCAGTCACCTTGAGAGAGTCTCCTTGTTCCCGCTTTTCCCGGAGGAAAGGGGACGGGGAATTCTTTGTTTTCGTCCGAGGAAACCAGCCCAGCATGCAGGCCTTCCCCTGAAGACTTACAACAAAGCCATCTTCACTAGATGCACGGCGTACCTTTTAGGGGCTTGGTGACACAGTTTATAAAGGCAGGAAGGTCGGTAATGGGGGGGACCGGGGACGAACAGAGCTCTCTTGAAGTTCCCTGATATTCCAACAAATTCAAATAACAATTTGCAAAATACCCCCCCAGCCTACTCCAGTTACCCATTTACCATGTTTTAAAGGTTATTTAGATGTAAAAACGTAAAAGCATATTATATTATATGACATGGCTATATCACAAGACTAACTTATTATTTTTGATTTATATCACACTTTATGCTGCTATATTATTTACTGTTTCCATATACATTGCACAGTGTACATGAACCCTTGTGTCTTTTTCACACTGTCCCAGGCTGCACTGGTCCTGGGGGGGGCTGTTATTTCATGCCATCGTATACCTATATATGGATGGTCAGACAATAATGGCCACTTGACCTTACTTGACAAATCCACATATAGGAGGCTTTTTTCTCGTGTTTGTGATGGTTCTGGTAATTCCCCCTGCATCAGGAATTCGGAGGAGCAGAACGGCACGGAGCGACACTGATGTGTCTCTCTCTAGCAGCGGATTCTGCGCTGGGGCGTGACCCCAGATCAGCGCTATCACAGCAGTCTGAACGCAGAACACAGAATTTAGGTAGCAACGAAGGGGAGATTATGAAGATCATGTCAGGCCTTGTATAACTATGGATAGCGCTGTTTTATTTGCAGATACCCAGATTATGGAAATTCTTCGGCTTAATACAATGCCGATTACAAACAAGGCAAAGAAATAAACCAATTAATAACATCATATTCAAATATGATGGAATTATTCAAATGGTAATTGACTTAATTGAAAGATATATCTGGTTTGCATTTGTTACAATGTGAGTAATGTCTGATAATAATGTTTAAGAAGAAGATCTATGAAAAATGTTTCTGTTGAAAAAAATACTGCTGCAAAATGGCTGGCATTACAATAAAAAAAAAAAACAGGTATTACCTCTAGGTGGCAGTGTTGTCCACCTGTGATCTCATCTGCCAGTTTTTCCAGACGGTCTTTTCTTCTGTCATTTATATGTCTAACTATCCCAAACATGGCCTCTGAAGTATGACAGATTCAGAGATTAGTCTCACGCATTTGCTGACTTCATTGCTTTATCGTCAAATATTATTAAAAGTGAAGTCGGAGGAGAACGGGGAAGGGAGTCAAAGATCTGCAGAGCCTGGAGATCAATAAACAGCATGGAGAATCCTGGGCAGAGAGCCTGGGCAGCATTGGATTTGATGTAAGTATTCATGTAGCCTTGCGGTGACACCATCTAGAGAGCATGCAAGTCAAGTTAAAATTACTGTATTCCTTGAGGCGATCGTGGATATAGGAGAAGGCCTCACCTTGTGTGTGGCGGCGTCTCATCTTCTGAACGTATCCTCAGGCACTCAAGAAGCGTTTAACAAACAAAACAACACTTCTCGACAACCCAAGCACTCCTGTCCTTACACTTTGTCAAACTTCCACACTAGATACCATTACCATTAAGTGTTGATAGTAGGGCTGCTATCTGTCCAGGATTTTGGTCGTCTGTCCTGGAAAAATAGAATTTGATTCTGGGACACTCAGTGTCCCTATAAATTTTCCCATCAAACAGACCTAAACAAACCTTTGGATCGTGCAATATTTTTGTTAATGATTGGGTGTCCAAGATTTCACAGGACTGAGATGGCAAACTTAGTTGATAAGCATCTGTCAATCTGTCATGGGGCAGGAAGTAATTTCTGTTCATATCAGTTTTTAGGCTGGAACAACGAGGCCGCATGCACACAACTATAGATGACTGAAGCTTTTGAAGTTGATACTGCAGGAGAATGTTTTCATTTCACTGACAGGCCATTATCTTGGACCCATGTGGAGAAAATGTAATCTTTCATCAAAAACCTGTGGGAACCCACAAAAGCTGAACTGACGGGCCGATATGGACATCTAAAGAAAGGTCCTGTGGAGGCCCGTCACTATGACAAGATGATGTGGTAGGTGCAACTTCCTGGTGCTTTGGGCCATTTGGTCAAGTTGACTTACCAGTGATATTGACTCAATTGGCACGTCATACACCACTACGATTTGGAGGTCTTACACCTTTTGATATAACAATGGTGTAGGGGATACGGTGGCCACACCCCTCCAGGGTTGGGAGTTTGTATCCTAACCCTGCTTGGCGTTTGAGGAGTTTGCATTTAACCCTTATTTTGTGCGAGTTTCCTCCGGATAGGTGTGTTTCATCCCGCAATTCAAAAGAAAGGCAGTTAAGTGAACCGGTTCCTTTAAATTGTATGTATTGCATGTGTGCTGTGATGGACTGAAATCCTGTCCCGGTGTCCCCAGCCTTCCTGATGTAGACTTCAGGCCCCCTCTCAGTCTCTATTGGCCAGAGGTGGAAGGTTCAGGTCAAGAAAGTAAAAATCCAGATCACGATTTTGTTTCAACCAACCAGTTGAGCATAAAGAGTCACAGTCACAGAGTACTCAACTGGTTGGCTGAAAGAAAATCTTGGTCTGGATTTTTACTTTCTGGACCTGAGCTATCCACCACTGGTATTGGCTAACTGAGTAGAAGATGGACTGACTGTTGTGTAACATCAACACATCTTCAGCCAAGATAATGTGTAATAATGAAAACTGCCCTCTCTATCCACAAATGGGATGAGTTGAGCAGAAGGCGAGGCACAGACTTCCTGATTTCTCTGTACAACAAAGCCCTGAAAGAATCACTATGCTGCACACAGCTCCAAGTGGACACGGTCCATTCTGCAATTATTTATCCCTATATGCCAAAACTCTCAAGTTAATTTATTTTGGACGAACATAGCAGGTTTAAACAAGGAGTAAAAAGCAGAAAATCCCGATAAAACACTCACACTACATAAAGACAGTCAGCAGAAGTCATAGTGTACCAGAACCCATTTATATTTCTGCATATACCAGCCTAGATATACTATGAAACAACTGTCTCTTTATTCCCAAAAAGTCTTTGTAATTGAAATTAAAATATACAGTACATGACGTACCATTTAAAAATGTAGTTGTTCTTACAGATGATTTTTGAGAAAAAAAAATACACCGAGAAAGGTCGTTTTCCAACCAGAGATGATGAATTCCCAGCTAGAAATATCAAAACAAGGGAACAGAGAATTCCTGTCTAACATTAAAAAGCTGCCCTTTGACCTCTACGAAAAGAACTGTTTTTGTGTTCCTATCTGTTTCTGTTCCCTTTGATGATCACATTTGCAATCAACTTCTATTCAGACAAAGACCTTGAACCTTCTGTGTCGTAGGCTGACCCTGAATAAGTGCTGCGCCTTTATCTGAGCTCTGCCTTCTATAGGCTCTGAATAGGAGTATTTATTTAATGCATGGTTATTTAGGGATGTAGAGCGTTCATATAGGACACTAAAACTTTTCTTATTTGTATCTACTTCACAGTATTCACCCTTTAGCAGTCAGAACCACTTAGCTCTGTCTAAGAATAATACGAAACATCACACATGTATGTTCACACATCCCGGTCCCTCAGCTCGTTATGAAATGATGTTTCATTTGGCTCCAGCGAAGACTATCTGAAGTTATATGTGTCTCGGGAGAAGTTCTGATGAGACGGCACAAGCCTTTCGGACTGCTGACCGCCTCCCTGGCGGCCGGTGAGGTAATATCAAATATGACTGGGATGGTTGTGTTTTGAAAGGACGTTTCCCAGTTACTTAGCTGCTTGGAAGTCTGCCGTTGCCTGTTTGTGATGACATGGACGCGGACACTTCGTCAGGATCTTCCAAATCCATCTGATTTAGATCTGTAACATGCCCTCGGGCACCTGTTATTTCAAAGCCAGGAAGAAGACGTTAAAGGCCCCTTCTATGCCAGCTCTTACCCCCCATGCCGCAAAAATCACAGCCCTCATTTTCCCCAACAGCAGCTTTTTGTATAATTGTGTTGTTTTTTTTTTTTTTTTTTTGCTAGCATTATGTAAGAGAGTTACCCAGAGCAACGCTGTTGTTTATTGTAACAATGAAAGTGGGCAGAGACTTTACAAGTACTTATAATGAGTGCCAGGGAGGTGTTAACATTTACATGGAGGGTCCTTGAGCGTTTAAAGGCAATTATCTTGCACGCCTATGATCATATAAATGCAATAACCAGGAAGGATAATTAATGTAAATCATGGCTCCCAGGTCAAGACTGTACAAAGGAGTCCTTGGTAGTTTACTGTCAAACGAATTAGAGATGCAGCCTTTACCCTTCACCTGACAAAATGACCGGAGATACAAAAGTTTGTGTGTTCAGGTTGGCCACAAATGCATGAAAAGAGACCTTAGCCCTCAAGTATTTTTGGTGGTGGTGCATTTGGTGACACCCTAAGACGCACCCCTACAAGCTTTGACTCTCACACAGACTCAGAGGAGAAATGACTCTGGCCTAACCAGAAAGAATTGGCTGTAAGCGTATTCACTAAGTCGGTGCTTCCCAACCCGGTCCTCAGGGACCCACAGCTGGTCCACATTTTTGCTCCCTCCCAGCTCCCTGCCAGACAGTCTTACTGGGAGAGCTGGAAGGGAGCAAAAACGCGGGCTGTCTGTGGGTCCCCAAAGACCAGGTTTGGGAAACACTAAATGTGAATTGTGATAATGTGAAAGCCAAGGTATCCCTTTAGGTATCCCTTTGCTGACACATATCCAGCATCAATGGTATACAATGCAACGCAATTGCAGTGCAATATAATGCAATACAATTGTCCATTATAACAAGTTTTTTGCGACACAAAGGAGAAATTTCCAGTGGAATTCCTCACTTTTCTTGCCGCTATCAGCATGGTTTAATATCTCAGCTTCCATATTACATTTCAGCCAATACATCAAGGATTTAATTTGCTTCCTCAGTAAGCTGCAAGGTATGCATGCATGTCCTGACCCATGCGCTGGATTGGGGCTTAAATTCAGACCATGTACGTATCGATTCCCCGTATATCCCATTGACCTTTCGTTGGACCAGCCATCCATGAGTCTTCAGGACACGCCCTTGACCATACTCCATGTAAGGAGAAGGTTGGGAATATGCGATGATGTAATTGGATAATTGACCACTTCTGGTGACCCCCCCCCCCCCATGGAAACAGCTCATTCTGTTCATTATCCTCGCTGTCAGTGCTGGGGTGCCCTTTCAGCTGAACCAGCAGAAGTTACCCGGCAGTGAGAAGCTTTTCATTTCTCCCTGATTAACCTGTCGCAGGACCCTTATCCCCAACAACGGCATGTCCTGCTTCATGGTCATACCCATCGGCCTGAATGCAGCGCCAGTTTATTAAGCCACTAATGGATTTTTATTATTTTTGTTGTTTTATTGTTTTTATTTTCGTTAATCATACTGTATTATGCCCCCTGCACCTAAAATAATAATGGAAAGGTGAATGTTAATTTAAGAACTTCAGAACCTGACTCGGGTCACAGTCGGATTTATTATATAAAAAAAGTGGGATAGCACCTTATTCTTCTGCTTTTGAATAAAAAATTCCAATAATAAAATGACATAAAAGTTCTGCAAGCTTTTGCAACCATAGAGGAGAAACATGCATCAACTAAAACGATCCTCTAATCGAGCAGAAATGTTCATTACAATAATATTAAGAGTTCATGATCTGCATGGTATGGAAGCTCAATGTGTGGATTAAGGTTCCTATCACAACTCAGCATGCTTCATGGAGGTCTGCTGTAAATCTCCTTCCAGAGGTTAAGTCTGTGACTATGTGTGGCTGGACTGCGCCTGCGACTTTGATACAGCCCAGGTCATAGAGGAGTTCGCTCGTAAATGTTCTCCTCATTAGTGAAGCGCAACCAGACCGTGATTTCTTCGACTTTGAAAGCGCCAAACTGATTCATTAACATGACGAGTTGTGCTGTCGGTTAAGTCTCTGGCAGTCGTCCATAGCCATTAGATTCACTAGGTACTATGGTTAGACATTCAGGGCTTTGGCCTCAAGTGCAGTTCAAAACAGAGTCAGACAAACATGTCCTTGGCAGACTGTTATCTGGACTGACCTTGTCTCTTAGGAAACAACCTTTAGAATGCTAAAAAAAAAACCCAATGAAGTCAGCTAGCCAAAGCAAGTGGAGACCCAAATTGGTCTCAGACCCATTCAGGGAAATCAAACGATTCCCCTGAAATTGTAATGTTCCAATATTATTTTCATGTTTTTTTTTAAAGAAAATGTTCTGAGGTCATATACACGAAAACAATAACATAGTTACATATTACTGTAGGATGGAAGCACCACCACTATCTGGCATTAAGAATGTACTGTAGTTTATTTTTTATTATACATAATATACATATTAATGGGAAGTGGTGGAGTTAAGATCATTTAAAATTCATGTTTTTAGACTTGGTATTTATTTGCTTCTGCTGACAAAAGTATTCACTTATTCCAAAAAGACATTTAAAATATTGTCAATATCCATCTTAGCTCGGCAATCGTGGAATTTATAAATCGCAAAGATTTTCTATTCACTCTCAGCTCAAAAGTGAATTAGAAATGGCTGCTAAATGATCAAATAAATTGCTGTTGTTTTTTTGGAGATATTTTGCAGTTAGTAATTTCAGAGATAAGGCTCTAAATCTCCTCCTTCGTGTTGACTTGTTGTTGACAGTTTCTCAGAAATAATGAATTTTACGTTTCACAGCTTTTATTTATGAACTGGAAAAGACAGATTAACAAATCCTTAGTTATCTGGGAGATCCAAGCCCAAGGTTATTCTCTATTGAGTGCATTGGTTCACAGCCCAAGTTTAAGTGAAGATTTGCAGTGCAGCTTTTGGTATTCAAAACAATGCATGGGATGAGAAGCCCCAGTGTTTGGTTGCCAGGGAACTTGCCTCATTGTATGAAACATCTACAACAGGACTAACAGCACTGACCACGACCTGCCTCAACCCACCAAGGAACAATGCTAAATATCTGAGTCTCGCTTCAGTGTGCAAATAATTGTGATTAATCCATTGTGGGGGAAAAAAGAAACGGTCATTAAGCAGGCAATGGTATTTTCTGCATTGTTCATGTGTGTGCTCAATGTCAGTGTGTTAAATGTACAATTTTGAAAGATCTGAACAGGACAGAAATTGACCCTTGGCAATGTGACATCGACCGCTAGTTAAAATGTGGAAATTCAAGACGCCTTTGTCCACAAACCTAAGGACAATGGGTTGCTTTATCAATGAAAGGCAATTCTTTTTAACCAGGAAGAATGCAAATTATATAGAAAAAAAACATACCCGTTAAATGTAGCCTACAATGGTACATTTGGAAAAGGTCATATATTATTAAATAATGTATATTATTAACACAAGGTTGACTATAGTCAACATACCATCTCCTGGTACCTGATTTTTTTTTTTAGAATTCTGGTCTGCATTTTACTTTTAAATGTATTTGGGTCACATCTGCAAGTTTCTGGACACAATTGTGAAGCTCCGAGGTACCTGAGGGTTCTCCGGTAGGATGACAGCACATATACAGGAAGCGCAAATTCAGGAGTGGGCTCACAGCAGCTCGGTGGGTAGCACCGCGGCCTGGCGCCTCCACTCAGAGTATGTGCAGCTTGCATTTTCTCTCGCTCCGCCCCGGTACTCCGATGTCCCCCCACAGCACAAAGACACGCAGTTAGACTAATTGGTGCCTCTAAAGCACCAAAATTCAATGACCATGTGTGTATATGTGCCCTGTGATGGACTGGCATCCCAAACAAGGTGTACCCAACCCCCCCCCCGCCCCCATTTGGACCTAACCAGAAGTGGACAGAGGACTGATGGATCCATTTTGGCCACCTAACAGCAACATGTTAAGTGTGGTTTGCAAACTTTCTCCAATCCCCAGATACATAAGTTTTGCTGGGAGAAAAAAAACCAGCCCACAGCAGTCCATCAAAAAACCTCTCTCTGGAACATTGTGTAGGTGTCAAACTAGACCTGAATCAAAATTCAGATTCAGGAGAATCATATTCACACACATATATATATATGTATGTCTGCCTGTGTCACACACATATTCATACACACTAAGACATACATGCATATCATCAAGAGTTATATATAGCCTGAAGATATTCTGTGAAATTTTAATGATTGATCTTTCTCACATAACAATGATAAAACCGACCTTTTAAAAGGACAGCTAAAATAAGCGGTGGTCGTTAATTCATTGAATGTTGTCGTGGTAATTGAAACTGCAAACTACGTGAATACGGACGTCATATCTCAGCTCTGTAAAGTGAGGATAACTTAATTGCCCAAGAAGTCTATAGACGCATAAATGAAGATAATGATATGCTTCTATATTATGTGCACTTTGTATAAAATTATAGGTGTGAGTGCAAACACAGAGCACTGATAATTCACCACCAGAGCAGTCTAAAATGGGAAGCGTATCCACGGCAAACAAGTGAGACATAGCGGTAGGACACTAAGCAGTAAGAAGAAGCTTAGCGTTTTTGTGGTTTTTACGCTAAAATCCTCATTTCCTCCCTTGCGGTTTGGGTTACAGAGCTTAAAGAGAATTAATGGTTCTCACAAAACAGTGCAAAGTAATATGGAGCACGTCACCATTTTCTGAGGAAGAGTAAAAGTCAGAGGCAGGACCAGAGGCCTGGATTTTAAACAAGTTGGTCGAAATATCGCATATTGTGGATAAACGGCCTTGGTAAAACCAGCATCCTTTTTGCTAAAATGAGCACGGTACTTATATAATGTGGCATCGGGTGGACTGAGGCATCGAGGGAGCAGAGAAAGACACGGAGATTCGCTTGCCGGGGAGAACATGCTCTTTATTAGCAATCCTGAAAAGAACTACATCAGGCACCCAACAAGCACCAAACCGATTACACAATGGAAACACAAGGCTGTCAGAACACACATGCAACAATAAGGAAATATAACCAATAACATTAACAACAACAATACAACAAGGGCTATTTACAACTGCACGCGGGGCATGCTGGGATATGTGCCCCGCCGGTGCCACAATAATAATCCTCTGCGAGATCCAGCAGAACGAACCTCTTGTTCCCGTGACGTGATCGAAGGTTACGTGCTCCACGTATTTTTAGGGAGGCGCATTTAACTTTGAAGCTGTTTTAATCAGAGCTTCAGCCAGACACTGTCACGTTAGCGTGGCTTTGCCCCTCCGCTAATGGGCTCCTGGCTTTTTTGGAGCCCAGAGTGGAGCATTTTAGAGCTACCTGATTGACAGGCACATGTGTTTAAAGCCCGACGGCCGCTTTGTCCTCAGAGACTGAGGAAGGGAGCCTGTGGACTTGGAGAGGAGCTTAAGTGGATGAATGTGACTGAAGATCTTTTTCGCTGATAGCTACCAGCCATCATTGCAGTGAATGAATAAATGAATGAATGAATGAGCAAACTTTGGAGGAATGATTGACTTGACTGGTCTGTCACATTACCATACTGCATAATATTTTTTATTGAGATAAATATCAATGTTATCAAGGAAATTCTTGCGAGAGAAAACGTAGCATTGAGAGATATCTCATCAACGGCACATGTGACATCATCTTAAGACTTCTCATCCAATTTCAGCAGCCAGAGACAGAACTTCTGCTCTGTACTTTTAAAAGTGGAAACAAATGCTGATTTTAGTACCATAGTATATTTCCGTACATCTTTAATGTAACATCATTTTTCCCTTAAAATGTGACATAAAACGTACATGCCCTAAAAATAACAAACAGACAAACAAACATTTAGACAAGATGTGGGCTTTCAGGAAAAATAAAACTCCTGGCCGGCATTGGGGGAAGACCAGGTTGGGTAAAACACAATAATATTTTTGGAGCAGATTGCTAAACTAATGTTTAAAACATAGCAACTGCTAAGTTAGTTATTTATGCATCACAGAAGAGAGCTAAGCAAGGGCAGAAAACAGTAGACCATAGCTTGTTTACTTACTATGCGAGACCCTTAATACCAAATGGAACAGCTTCCTCTGATACGACTGGCTTGCACAGATAAACCTGCTTTTCTTTATGATCTTAAGTGATTTTTATTGTAATACCTGAAAGAGATATGATGGTAAATCCATGACTCCCTGTAGATGTTATATTTAGGAATTAAACAGGAAGAATAGGTTTTGTTGCCAAGTAGCTTATCGTTCCTCTGCACCAATCATGTCTTTTCTGGCACGTAATCATTTGATTGGCTAGAATGAGGAGCGTGTTTTTAGGGGAGGAAAATGATGTGTTACATATCAGAGCTTAATTGGCCCATAATGACTTATAATTGTTCACAGGTTTTTAATAAAGGGAGCCAAACTTGTGACATCAAATTTAGAATGCCGCTGTTTCCCAAGAAATAATGATCTGTTTGATTGTATGTCTTAAAATATATGAGGGAAATAAGTAATTCAAAAAAATTAGCATTCCAAAAATTAAACTGCATTTAGGATCGGTAATTATGTGCAATCAACATTTAATAGCCTAGCCTCTGTTTCAGTCTTAAGCAAAATAAAAAATACAAAGTCTTTATCCCGCAGGGAACACGCAGGTGATCCTGTTTATTTGATCATTTTTGTTGCTAAGAGGTAAATGATGAACTAAAGTCAACTGATTTATAACACAGTCTCTATAAGTTTCCATTCCAGTTACATTCT
This sequence comes from Gnathonemus echidnorhynchus, assembly GCA_026776725.1. Taxonomy (NCBI): domain Eukaryota; kingdom Metazoa; phylum Chordata; class Actinopteri; order Osteoglossiformes; family Mormyridae; genus Gnathonemus; species Gnathonemus echidnorhynchus. The sequence goes on from JAODJU010000085.1 coordinate 2,576,475, forward strand.
GTAGCCCGTCCAAAATGAAAATGTATTACAAGGTCCAAAACATTTATTCCCAACATGGCTACAGGGATCAGTATCACAGTTTATTGGCACACAGTTGGTAAAGATTAGACAGAGATACGCCAGTCAGACATTAGTGGAGACGAGTCTCACTTTGTTACAATTCAATACTGTTGGGTATTATTAGGTGTGATATATTTGGTTTTAATATCTTGCATCTGGTACACTCCAGTGACTTGTTTGTCCCAGTCAAACACTGTTAGGTCAGAGAGGGCCGGTACTGACTGTCACGCTTGGACAAGCCCGCTTCAGATAAAGTTAGCTAGAGAAAGTATAGTAGTACTGTGGGTCTGGCAGAGTTGCTATAATTCATGCTACTAAAAGAGCATGTGTGCATCAGAGTAGCTGAGCAATGGCTGTACTGGTAGCTAACCAGCATGCTTTTTATTTCTGGGGGTAAGTGGGTGAAATATTGCATCATGGGTCTGGATCTCCTTGCAGGCCGACGGCTGTGATCCAACAGGATAAAATGCAGCTCACGCCGTCTCCCAGACACAACAAGCTCCGGCGCTGGAAAGCCGCGTTCGGTGGCTCATAACCGGCAAGGAGCACCGCAGACCTCTTACCGCATGCAACAGTTTACCGGCTCCGTCTGTTTCCTGTGACTCACTGGATCATGCGGTGCGACGCTTGACACACTAAGCCTCCGCTTTCAGGAAAATGGCTCGCATTACGCTGGCAATTCCGCGACGCTTTATGAGTTATAAGGGGCTTATTCCGCGAGGAATGCACTCGGTGAATTTTACTTCTTGACACAGAGTATAAATAAAGACAAGAAGCGGGGTAATGACTTGGTGATCATTCCACATGACTTGCTCTTTGTTCATTTGCCTCACAAAAGAAAGCTATTTTAACTTACCTTTTTTGGTACCTTGTTTGTTGTTTGAGGTATGAAGTCGTTTCTTTCATCCTTGGAAAAGTCCAGACAAGAGGTTGAGACAGAGTTCCAAATGGGCCGTTCTTCCACTTGGAGGTACTGCTACGGTCTATCCACATAAAGGACCGCAGCTGGCTTCTCCGGTGCCCAATCGTGCCGCTGAAATAACATCAGCGGGGGCTTTCAAAAAACCACAAATGAAATATAGCTAAGAAAGGCAGCTCGAAGCTTGGGAATGAACCTTTTTTTCGTGCTGTTTCATCGCTGCAGAATAATATTCACACACAAGGTCCAGTTATCAACATTTAGCCGCAGGCCCGACCATCAACTGTAATGGATTATGAAATTTATGACATCATAATCTGCTTCCAGGTTAACTTCTTTAACCAGATTAAACTGTGTAAACCCACTGATAATAATACAGCTTAATTGAACTGGCATTTTAAAATCATTTAATAATGTATTTTTTCTTATTGGTATGCGCATATGGGGGGGGAGGGTTGGTGTTAAATTACTTGAGCGCATATCTCTCCGCTAAGTCTATTCAATCGAATGAACAAGGGTGAAGGCTGGTGGACAGGAAAGATATTCATTTATTTTCTTGTTACATACAAGGATTATTTGCACTTATATCTCGTCTGAGAAGAAAGACCAATAATGAACATAACAAAAAAAACAAAAGAATGACTCAAATCTGGGCCCACAATACTCAACACCTGGGAAGAGAATGAGAGCCACAATGGTACCGTCTGGACCAAAAGGTATCTGCTTAGGTCGCACGGAGAGCCCTCCACCCCCCTAAAAAAAAAAAATCAACCAAAAGAAGAGAACATACAACTCACTGCAAAACAATACAATTATACTCAAAAATCCGCAATGCACACATAACCCTCAACTTAAGTAGAACATCAAGCCTTGAATATTGTCCGCAGGTGTAGGCCGAGACCCAGCAATGTACTGTACGTAATAACCAGCCCAACAGGCACCATCCCAAAAATGTTTTGACTGAGAAAAAAAAGCTATATAAACCACAATTTTAAACACCATGCTTGAGGTAAAAAAATTGCACTTTGATCGAAATCTCCATCCAAATTCGCCATAGTGTTGACCGTGAGTCAGCAAGTGTCCTTTCAGATAATTCGAATCACCTTTATTGCATGCTTTTTATTCTCTGCGAATAGCTATGACGGACACAATTTTGTCCCCTGGCTGCTGTTCCCGTTAAAAGCCCTTTTCAGCCGCGTTCTTCAATCAGGTCGGTTTGTCACTCGACGGCGGTGTGCGGTTTCACGGCCCTCAAAGGCATGCTTCAGAAACCGCTCTCTCTGTTCCCTGCGACTGTGCGCAGCATAGCCGCGAAGTTACACAAGCAGGGCGGCTAAGAAGGAAAGCTCTTGTTGGTTACGAATCGAAGGGGGAAAGTCCTTATCCGGAAGAGCGAGGGACACTGTGATTTAAATGTAAACATGGAACTTCCATGTTCTCCCCATGTCACATGACAATACCGTAACTTCCTCCTACAGTCAAAGAAATGCAGTTCAGCTAATGGGTGACTCTAAATCACCCATGATATATGGCATCCTAGACTCCTGACAGAGTCATACTCCTGACCAGGATAAGCATTTGGAAGCTTGATGGATAGACTTTGACAGTTATGGCAAATACTTGCACCCGTGCATTCAAAAACGGACAAACCCGTATAAAATTTATTTAAAATTTATTTGGAAAAAAAAAGGAGTGTTTTTTCCGTTTCCCAGCACGCTCAGATACATTTTTTTATTGTATACTGAAAGACCTCAGTTGATTCTGCACGATTCAGTTCCTGAGAACCACCGCGTATGGAAGTCGTGATCGTGGCACAAGCGCAGAGTATCGACAACGGCTGCACACCCTGTGCTGAGAGAACGACTCGGCCACCCGGCTGTTTGGGAATCTCCTTGTCAGGACTCATTATGGCTTGGAAAATGCAGTGGAATTCGAGTCCGTTAGCGTGCTGCTGCCACTCCAAGGTGCGGCTTGGTTTCCCTCATCCACGAGCTGAGTATGTTGCGACTCGACATAGGTTTCACCTCTTGTGGTTGAGGTGGGTTGGCCGCAACATCTGCAGATGTTACCAGGACGTTGCATGTGTGTGCGGCCGTGCCTCAGCCTGCTCGGGCTTTGCCGTATATTTATTTCGACAGTTTCTCACCCATCTGCCGATCCAAGCGTGAAATTTTCAAAAGCACCATTGCCGTTTCTGCATTGCCAGTTGGGGTCCTACAAGAACGTCGATCAGCAATATATCCATCCATTTTCCATAACTGATTATCTGGTACAGAATGGGCGGGAGCCTAAGGTCCATCCCAGGAAGTGTGGGGCAGGCGGCAGTCTGGGCAGGATGCCAGATCATCACAGGACACGCATGCATAGCCACATACTATGGGCAATTTAACTGCCTGTTTTTGGACTGTACCAACACAATCTCCAGGGGGGAGACATGCATGGAGAAAACATGGAAAGTGCCAACACACAAAACTGGGGGGGGAATCAGTCCCCCAAATCTGTAGAAGTGAGGCCACCAAACAGGTGTCAAACACACGTGTCATGCCCACACTCTGCTGCCATGATATACATATGCCAGTCGCCGGTCATTTCTAGTTCCAACAATATAAAAATCAGGTCGTTTAGTGTCTATAATTATCTGTTACTTACGTAATACAGGAAGTCCTGAAGTACATGTGAGAATGTCACTAATGTAAGTGACCGGTTGAAATTCCAGTTGTAATTTAAGCTTGAAGTGTTATCATTCATAAATGTTCCTCTTACATTATTAATATGAAATGTTCTATGATAAGAGTGCACCATCTCCACTGGTCAATAACTGATGCATTAATACACATATGAATGTATGACTGAATACACGCATTAGGAATAAATTCAATTTAAACTGCGTCATGGTCATGGCCTGAACTGATAATTGTAATAATTATAGATATGAATGACCCTAGAATTAATATAACACATATTTTAAGACCAATTGCCTTGCTACACCAGACAACTTTAGCCTAAGGCAGGTGCCATCATTCAGTCGCTAAATGTGTGTAACCATTTTGGGTTTGGATGCTTAAATTAAATTTATCCCTGGCGACCGCGGTTCCCTCACCTGAATCTCCTTTTTTAGAGAACACAATGTTCCAGATAAGCGACGGACGAGAATGTTGTCTAAACATAGATCTGCTCTCTGCCGTACTTCCTTCCCCCCGTCTCGTCCTTTTCGGTTACTTCGACGTCAACAGCTATGCCCAGTCGCTCGTGAATTATTCCTGTGCCTCTTTGGAATCGTCTTCATCTGGTGGTGCTGCATTTTACCATCCACCTTGAGAAACCAGTATGAATTTTGTATAAACCTTCCCATAGTTCCACTTCTAATTGCAGTTGTCCTATAGAAATGTGATAGTTACCAATAATATATACCAGTATTTAAACCCGGAATGACTAATTTAAGGCCTTCCTATTTAAGTTATCAGAAAATGGATGACATTTTAATTAAAAAGAGTTACTTACATATTGATACCATGTTCGTTCATCATTAATCAATCATAACCGTTCATGTATTTCATACAGATACTATATTTGATCATGATTTCTACTGAGTTATTAAGTTACTTGTGCCCCCCTCAAGTAAAGTGTTACCAGAAAATATAATTGCTACTATCCTCTGTTTATAAGATGATTTTTAGCCTGTGCGTCACAGTCCCACAAACACAGTTGAACTCATTCATTCATACATTGTATTTCAAATTTACATTGCGTAGTAGGCAAAGAGTATTAACACAAACAAGCAGTTGGTGAGTATAGCGTATCTTCTGAAGCTCTGCTGCTAATTTTATGCATCTTCTGTTCATCTTCCTACCACTAATCCTGGTCAGGGTCACCAGGCAGCACAGGGATCAGATGGGGATTCTCGTGCATCATAGGCCACACACATGCACACACACACACACACACACACACATGTCGGGTAAACATATCCTTATGGGGACCGCTCATTCATTTCTATGGGAAAAATGCTAACACTAACTATGACAACCTTAACCCCTACCCAGCCCT
>JAODJU010000085.1:2581600-2610683 GCA_026776725.1 Gnathonemus echidnorhynchus
GGGGGGGCTCTGGCTCATGTGATTAATGTGAAACAAAACATCGAACTACGCAACGATGCACGTGATGAAGTCGTCTGGCCTCCACAGCTGTCATGTCGTCCCCTTCACCAGCTGAACAATCCAGCACTTCCCTCAGGGAACAGAGCGATTAGTGTGACTGGCGTCGTAGCAATTTAACATTAAAATTAAAATTTGCAGCAAAACACCAAAAAACATCTGGCCATCTTCTGAAACTGTTTGTCCTGTTTTGGGAGTTTGGAAGTTCTGGGCACAAGGCAGGGAACAACCTAAAATGGGGCACCAACCCATCGCAAGGTTCATTCACACGCCTGCTGCTTCAGCAGAGGGGAACAGGCCAACTCCACCCACACAAAGTTGTGGCAGAGACATGAATCCAGGTCCCAGAGGCGTGAGGTTAACCACTGTGCTACTGTGTCCTTCTTGTCGCTCACCATTAAAGGTACAAATGGGGACAGGGCAGTACCCAAGCCCATGGACTGTGGTTGGTACATAGATACATTTTTGATGGATCTCAAACATTCCAATCATGAACCTGAGATTTTCACCTGGTAGAACTTAGCTTAGTGTTGGGTCTTCACACCATTATGGGTTTTATTCTGGCCCCAGGCTTTGCAAGTGGTCTCTGCTTTGGGTAAATCGATGACTCCATATTGTCCAAAGATTTGTACTTGGGTTAAAATGGGTAAAACCCAGGAATAATTCCTAGTATGCCTGACATACCTGGCTAATAACATTTTTCTGGGTCTGATTCTGAAATGATGAACTTTGCAGACCCTACAACGGAGCAGCATAACCCCACATAGAGCCTTGCGCTTACTGGTGAATCCGTACAAAAACCTCTAATTTAAACTGGCTGAACGGATCAGTGGAGTAACCACTAAAGATATCGCCCTTTTCATGGCTGTTCCAGGTATTTGCTGATTTCCAGGTTGTTCAGAAGGTCTGCGAGACATGTCACAAAGACACTCAGCAGCCGTGGCCTCGCATGCGAGACAACAAACCCAAAAAGCAGCCGATATTGCAGGAAAAACCTATAATCACCCCTGAATATCCTGGACTAAAAATCTTTTGGCTGCACCTTTCATTCCATAATTATGATAGTATAAATCTTGGTAAAGGAGGTGATCTTTTGTTTCTCGAACACCGCAGATCCTTACTGTGGTGTCAGGTTCGGCAAATAGCTCAAGATTGATTGAGGCCGTGGGCATTATTCGGCTGGTGGGTGTAATGCAGTTCTTTGACATTTCAAAGGACAGACCCTGCATAAGAATCTCATTAGGAGCCTAATGACAATGCTCCTCACCACATATAGCTCCATATTTAAATTGAATTATTAAAACGTTCCAACTGGAGAATGTGGGATTATGTCCAAGGCTATGCTTTACATAGCCTTGGACATAGCAGTGGTTTAGGAGAAGTGCATGTCCTCGAGTGGCCAAGTCCAAGTTCTGCCATGAATCTTGTGAATCTGTAGACATTTCCAGAACTGTTATATAAAGATGGAGTGAAGGTTTGGCTGAAACAAAACTGTAACTGCTACCAAAGGTGCTTCAACCACTGCTCCTGAGTTTAGGATATATTTTATTTTATTTTCTCCTAAGGTGCATCAAATGCCAATATAACAGTGGGTTATGCTGTTGTAAACCTTCAGTCTGAGCTTTCTGGTTTTGGAAAAAGCATCACATGAAAAATGCATGTGCGTCATTTCGTAATTTCTGGGAATGAGGCAAGACAAAAAAGGTCAGAATATTTTTTGAGGGGCACTAAACTGAAATAACAGGAAATGCACTGCTGATGGGATAAACCTGGAAAAAAAAAAGTCTGAAGAAATGAAATAATAACAGTGTTGTGGAGAATCCAGGGCAGGAAAATTGTCATAGTGACAATATGTGTTTCCCTGAATTGGTAACTACGGTAACCTGTTTCCATCATCGGAAAGTAAAAATAATGCAGCTGACTGAGCATCATTTCAGTCCATCCATTCATTTTCTGACTGCACATCCTGGTCGGGGTGGTGGCGTGTTGTGGAGGGGGGGTCTGCAGCCTATTCCAGGCAGCACAGGGCACAAGACAAGTGGATATGACAGGATGCCATCATTTCATGTGTTATATATTGATTTCTGCTCTACTTCTTCATGTTTTTATGCTTTATTAAAATCACTCTTATGGGGAATGGGGCAGGAAAGGTTGACGGCTAGCGCTGTAGCCCATCTAATGATAGGTGTATGTTTATCATCATGTGAATACGTGATATTTCTGAAAAATCGAAATCAGGGCATTTGACACTGAGCCAGACCACCTTGGTCCCCACTGCCAAACCCCTCAGTCTTTTACAGAGTATCGTAGTTTTTATAAATTACAAATATGAGGATTAATCAGTGATTTAGCGTGTCATTGCTCAGACCGGCACTTCCACATCTCAGCAACACTTTGTTTATATTTTATGTTTACTGATTTCTTTTTAAATATCATTATTATTCTTTTATTTTTATTTTTTTTATTTTATTATTTTTAATTCCATTCCTTTACGTTGTTATATCCCGTCTACATCTTTGTACTGCGCACCAGTACACAAGGAAGCACATTCCATTGCACAGTGTGTTGATGCATAGGAATGAAAATAAAACCTTTGAATCATATGTTTTGGACATTTCTTAATGGCCAGACTAGCATTGTAAGTAACTGTTATTATGGCTTTGTGTGTATGGAGGGTCATTTCAGCCATTTCTGCTGCTCTCTTGTGCTCTCTATCCTTTCTCTACCACCTTGAGTCTGGATAAAATTTTGACTGAGTCTACTCTAACTTGAGTCTGTAAGTTAGAAAAAGAATCAACCAGGTTGCATACATGCAGGACCTGAGTGGCTGGAGACTCGGTGACTACCAAGGCTTTCTCTTTCCTGAGTGCTTAAAGTTTCAGAAATGTTAATGTGATTGAGTGTTTCGGATCACAGGATGGGGAGTTTACACGATATGACTTGTTACTTTGTCTTTTGAGCCTCTCAGCAAACTAGATGATGCTTTACATTAACTGCACCTTCATAATGTCTTCATAACGCATTTATAAAACATTCAGTGCACCATCATAATGCATTCATAAATAGCATGTAAGTATACTTTAACATCCTTATATACCTTAACAGTTTTAATATACATTAATAAGAGACATTACATGATTGTATGATACAGCAATAATGTCTCGTTCATTAAAAATATTATGTATAGAATTCTTCAAGATGTGTTATGTTATACTTACAGTACATGCATTAAGAAGGTGCAGTTAATGTAAAGCATTACCATAAACTGTAAAACATTTTGGAATTCTTTGGGGGGGGGGGGGTAATCACCTTTGTCAAGTTCCAAAAAACATATATGTCATGCCCCGCTCGTCCGATCCTCCCGTGTGCCACGCCCCCTTTGCTACCTCGTGTGGAATCCCCATGTTACCAGCTGTGTCTAATCTTGTTCAATGTAGTCTGGTGTATTTAAGTGCTTCCATGTTCATTTTCCCCCAGTCCTGTCTTTGACATTGCTACCTATTTTACCTTCTGTGCCTTGCTGTTTGCCCAATAAATCCCTCGTTACCCCGAGTCCCTGGTCTCCTGCTCCTCTGTCTCCGCTCCGTGCCCATTCGCCACGTAACACATAAACTTGCTCCTCATCTAAGCAGCTGATGGACCCAATCAGTGAGATGTGCGTTAAGGAATACAAATGCAGAAGGTGCACAGCCAGGGGTCCAGTCGGTATTCTCAAGGTCCCAAAGGGCAAAGGCATGAAAGAATTTATTCATGAGAAAAAAGTAAAACTGCCCTTGGCTGAGTGCTAAGGTCTGCCACTCTTGGGTATAGGTTGTGCAGTCTTGCTTGAGAATTCTGATAAAAGTAAAAAGCGAAGGATATCACAGGAAGATAAATGAGTTTAATGCATCGTTTCATTTTTTAAGTCTTGTAGCAGGTCACTAAGTATCATATTTGGACTTTTTAACTTTTCTTACATGATACTTCAATGTTCGCAAAACAGCAATATTTTGGAACAATTCATTAATATTTCAAGCAAACTAAAATTTGCCAGTGCAGATGATGCTTTGACTTAACGTTAACTCAAAAGCTCTGCAGTGTTTACCCACCCCAGAATGCAGCAGGTGTAGCAAAGTTTAAAGGTTATGACTAAAAATACAAATTATTCAAGTGGTAGGATGGTGAATGAATAGCCTAAGATGAGGAAGGAGGATTTGCAGTAGGAGACAAATGCAGAAGCCATCATCGAGGCTGTATAAAAGTACTGTTATATGATAATGACAAAACAACAGAAAAAGAAAACGGGCCTGCGGACAGAATTTTACGGTACACCTGTTAAGCAAACACTGTTACCTGCTCATGAAGAGTGATTTTTTTCAGAAATATCTCCCTGATTCCCCTCAATTTGAGGAAAAACACAGATTTGACAACCACCTGTGCTGAAATTTGCTATAACATCAAAGGCAGTCTGGTTGCAACAAAAGAGTCCGATGTCTGTTTCATACTTCCTTTCCTAAAATGTATGTGTGCTTACATGAAATGGTGGTGACTTCTTGTAGATTAGTGTTCCCTTTTAGTTTGTTAGGGAACATGCTTGGACTAAATTAAACGTGTGCGATGCCTGCACTCACTCTATGGGAGGTATTTTCTGCAAAAAATGAAATGAAATTGATAAAAAGTAAATACAATCATCACTTTGTCATTTAGTTTCCAAAGTCTGTACGCAAAAATCCTGCAAAAATTTAAATAAAAATGTAGAAATAGCACCATTTGCATTTTAATTTTGCACTCATTTATGAGTCAGATGTGAAAAATTAAAAAATAAAATTAAAAACCCTTTTTGTTTTTTCATTTTCCAATTTGTCTTTTCATTTCCTACTTTGCCTTTTCTTTTTCAAGTTCACTACATGAACATACATGTTAATCGGAGCAGGCCAGTGGGCGGGGCTACAGATCACTGCTGCACTATTTCAGTGCGTTTGCCGATTCCATCGTCTTCGTGTTTCTTGGCCATGGTCAACCTTGTCGCCCAAACTAATGGCAAAGTCACACGTGGCTTAAGTTAGCTACTTATCTGCAGCTTCCGATTTGTTTCACTTCTTATTCATTTTATTTTTTGAAGAAAATACCTCCCATACTCTACATATATCAGACATGTTGTTTTACCATCTTTGAAGTGTTTTCCCCATGTGAAATGAGAACAAAATGTACTGTCCATTTCACTGTTCATGTTGCAGTAATTTATTGTTACTAAGAGTGTAGTCCCTAAACTACTTCTAGAACTTTCTGTATGTGTGGAAGGCTGTTCAATTGCACATGTAAGAATGATAGGAAGCTGTTGATGGGGAGGTATGTCTCAGGCAGTCAGTAAATGGCGATAGGTCCAAAGGATTTTACGATGGAGGGCTTCTGACCGGTCCCCGTAACATGCTGCGAGAGAGCAGACGACGCAAGGAGTGGGCAAGCTTGTCAGTGAACTGCAGCACAAAGGGCTCCGAGGCTGGACACGAAAGCAGCATCGCATGTCAGCAACTTTCTCCCTGAAAGGAGGCCGATGGCTCATTTGCACTGAACTTGGGGGGTTGGGGTTGGAGTATGGGATAAGCAAGGGGAGGAAGGTGCAGAGGTTCTGATGCTGCTTTCTGGGCTCAGCAGACATTATGCACCATTGGTTGATGAGTTAAGCAATTATTTGTCCACAGATGGCTATTGGGAGGATGATTAGATCTTTAACGAGTACAATAAAAGATTTGGTTTCACCCAGAAGACACCATCCTCTGCAGTACTGTATTGCCATTGCTGCATTACGACATTGCAATTTTTACTTGCCTAGTACTGGAGAAACAACATTTACCCAAGTGGTAACACGTGTTTCCCTTTAGAATGACTCTTTAGAATGATGTCATCATTAGCTGCAGTGTCTGCCATGTTGCTTCAAAGCATTGCGCTCAGCTTGAACACACACGCAGCTTAGTTAGACAGCTAACTACCAAACTAGTCCACTAAAAATAACTCATCTGGAAAATTAGACAGATGATCAAAATGAGAACTCAGTGATGATGACTTTATTTACAGTATCTGCAAATGGCAATGGCTAAAGATGACAGACAAAACAAAGTCTCGCTCTGGGTTTCAACAACATGCTCTTGCGTGCCTGCATGCGACCTGCGTGCCTGTATGTGACCTGCATGCTTGCATGCGACCTGCATACCTTCTACGCGCCAACACCGCTGACACCATGTGACAGTTGTGGGCATTAATGTTATTGGTAGTTAATCTTGTCTTTTGCAGAGAAGCCAGGCTTCCAGTGGCCTGCACTAACTTGTCGGATTTAAGGTAGTCTGGGCAAAATGTAAGTGAACGAATATGAAGTCCATTTAAACTGTGGTACCTTAAATCCGACAAGTTACCCCGATAAGCTGGTAATCCTGCTTCGTATTACAGGCCACTGGTCTAAAACATCTCCAATGTCCAACAGCCATTACCTAAGCAAAAACTATATTTGAAGCTGTCATAGACTCCCAGTGAAGCACGTTGGGCTCCGTAAACACGCCATCAGAGCATTTTCACCAATACACTTCTGTATATTCTCCATTTAGACAAAGTGTACAAGAATCTTCCATAGACTTCCACTGAACTGTGGCATCAGAAGGCTTCTATGGGCTGTATTTACAGTATCCTGCCTTCAAAGGGAAAATTAGCATATGTTGTCAAAAGCAACTTAATTGAAATGACCAGCACTGAGATTCAATTTCTAAGATAGATTATACTTTTAATCACAAATAAAAATTATTTATATTGATACATTGACTAATTCAATTCTTTTGGCAGTTTTATGGGGAAGCTGAGCTTCCTGTGTTGTCTTAGAGCAATTGCTTGTGATGAAGCAGCACATCCCTCCTCATCACCTGCTCTCTATTTTGTGACACCACATGACATTTGCATTTCCCAACATGATGCATCATACCAACTTATGGGGTGACAGTGAGCCTGGGGCTTGTCTAAGAGGCACAGGGCATGAGGCAGGGGGTGCCCTGGATGGGATACCTATCTCAGAAGACACACACACGTCGGGTAAACATATCTTTATGGGGACCACTCATTCATTTCTATGGGAAAAATGCTAACACTAACTATGACAACCTTAACCCCTACCCAGCCCTAACCATAACCATAAGTAACCAAGTAAAATGCAAGAGTTTCTGAATTTTAAGTTTTTTCATTGCAGTCACAGATTTTTATTACATTGAGTTTTAGCTGGTCCCCATAAGGGAAAAATACGGGTATTCGTCACGTTGTGGGGATATATCTGCTCACACACACACACACACACACACACACACACACACACACACACGCGCGCTACAGTCAACACTACACTATTACACTATACAATAATACACTAGGGTCAACACTACACTATACAACACTACACTATACAACACTACACTATACAGCGACATAACTGCATGTCTTTATAATACAATACATTTTCCTCACAGCTATACAGGTAACCTTGTAATATAGCCAGAGCTGAAAATCTAGAGACACAAATACCTGTTTCAATGGCATTGACATGCAACTGGCTATGGATGTCTATGCTCTGTGATATGTATAACGTTGACTCTGCCAAAACAATGCCCTTCTTGAATGACAGGAGTTTGTATAATAGCAAAGTAATCGCAATGAAGGATTATGTCAGTAATTACACCATTCAAGCATTTGAATTGTTTTGACACAATGTACTTAAGTAGGAAACACAGACACATTATTGAGGATCTTGTAACATTTCCTGTATGGGTGTATTTGCGTCTTTAGTTTATTGGCACTGGTTGTATTACAAAGTTACCTGTTTAGCTGTGAGGGCAATTTATTGTATTATAAAGACATGCATTGAGGTTGCTATTTGGCATCCATGTTACCTGTAGTATACTATTGTAAAATAAAGTGTTGACCATAGTGTAGTATTGTATAGCATATTTTTGACCATAGTGTAGTATTGTATAGTGTAGTGTTGACCATAGTATAGTATTGTATAGTGTAGTGTTGACCATAATGTAGTATTGTATAGTGTAGTGTTGAACATAGATGTGTGCACGTGAGTTCAGGCAATCTGAAGAGTTGAACTTTGAGCTCCTTCTTGAAAAGTGGAAGCCTTAAGGCTCAGGGGGAGCCAAATCCACCCACACAAGGACATAGGTGCCATTTGGATTCCAGCCCCTGTAGACCCCGATCTGTTAAATGATCTGATGAAGAGGAAGTATTGACCTTTAAGAGGTGTAGGGTTTTTATTGAGATTGTTATTGAGATTTTTATTTTTATGTTATTTTTATTGATCTTGTAGATCTGGCATAGTTGTTCTCTTGGCAGGCATGCGTATCTCAGCAGCAAGATCTTGAACTTGATACCTGATCCAACTGCTAACCAGTGCAGCCTTCGCAGGTACATTACTAAAAAAAAGAGAGCAATCCTGAGACATCTGAACTGGAAATACTGTTGATTATTTTGCAAAACGCAAAACGCGTTATAAACGGAGACCGGGCAACCAAGTACATTAGCTGACCTTCTGTCAAATGTCACATGAATTGCAGAAGAAGCCATAAGATTGGATTAGCTAATTCTCTCCCCTATAAAAGCACAATTGTTCAACTCCAGTGACACTGAAGACTATTATTCTCTTTTGCTTTTTTTCCATCCTTTCTGTGTTATTCTATTCAGTTTAGATTCTCCAAGATATGCCGTTTCATTTGTTTTTCTGCATCATGTACAATCCACACTTACCGAAGTGAGAAGTTTGGCCTTTGATTACAGTTTACTGTGACTGTTGCTACCACAACCAGGACTTTGAGTGCTTGCTTTGAACATACCTATTGGCTTTCACAACCGAAAGTCCAAGACAGAGCGCCTCGAACCAATCTGCTCATCTACAGCCTGAGACCATTTTACAGCACATCTCAGGAAACTGGAAACCAGTGGGGCTTCTGATTGGAGGGGTGGCTTCAGGACATGATGCACAAAAAAAAACTCAAGACTCAAGTTCAGAGCATTTGAAAACCAGCAAAAGGAACGAGGGAACCAGGAAATGGGGAGTGGACACAAAAGCAAGACCGCAACGATTCTAAAACATGAGACTAGCTACACGGCATACCAGCAGAAGAGCTCCAGCAAACCAAGACCACAAACACTGTAACAAGATGCCAGGATACAAAGCCACAAAGCCGGTTACAACCTCTGTGACCGCGACCAAACCCCAGAAACAAAACACGAACTTAACTCGACTCACAAATCCAGTAGCTAGTGTCTGAAACAAATCAAGTGCTGAGCTTATGCTCGAAGAGCAATGACGAGAGCTGAGCCCTGGGCAACGCACACTGATTAGCTAAATAACATTCAGAGCCAGCTACCTTATTTACAGTGTTAGGAAAGTTACTCACAAAAGTAATCCATTATAGAGAGAGGTGGAGAGTTCAGGTCCAGAAAGAACAAATCCAGACCAATGTTTTGTTTCCACAAACCAGTTGCGTACTCTGGGCCCATGACTCTTTATATTCAACTGGGTGGTTGAAACAAAACCTTGGTCCGGATTTGTGCTCTCTGGACCAGAACTTTCCACCTCTCTCTGTAATGGATTACTTTTGTGAGTAACTTCTCCAACACTGCTCATTTACCTGACTACAATACAACACTGGTTTAACGCAATAAACAAGTATAATTTATTACTTTTATTAATTTAAGTATATATAAAAACATAGCTTGCACAATACACAATATAATATAAAACCATATTTTTATAAATTTCTTGCTTTCATTCTCCTTTTCATTCTTGGCCTACTGTTAGATAGTCTGTTGATCATTTTAGCCAAAAAAAATCCAAATTAATATTTGACCCATATACATTTATTGACAGCCGGTGAAATATCCCTCAATGTGAATGTGATATTCTTTGCTAATTTGGTAGAGCCATGTCAAGTCACTCCTTTGCAGGAATGGAAGTTTAAGTTGAAAACCTATTGCTCCACTTTGGGAAAATATTTAATGCAACTCATAGATTTTTAAAATAGCTTCAGTTACAGCCCATTGCTATATTTATATAAGAGCGCAGTGGCTTTCGGATCAGGTTTTATATTGGTTCTGATGCCAGGAGTCGGTGATTACGTACACCCGTTTCTTTAATCTGTTACAGAGCGTTTCTCTATGAGCTTCAGTCTTATTCTCTCCTGCTTCCCTCCGGGTTTGTAAATACAAAACATCAAAGGTGCACAAGAAACAGGCAGAATTACAGTGATTCAAACAAACGTGGCTGGGCCGGACTGAGAGGTTTACCGGTTGGCTTACGGTCGTCCACATCTCTTATCCTCGACCTTTTTTTTTTGTGCATGAAAATAATAAGCCAAGACAGCTGAAATTCGCCGGTAGTGTGAAACATACCAAGGTGCAGAAAGCAAGGGATTGAAATACATGGCCCATATTTTCTCAAACCGAAGTTCCTTTTTTTGATTTTCTATTCTAAATATTATCCAAAGTATACTTTACAACATAAGTACTTATGAAATTTATTTAGCTTATTTTTAACTTCAGTTTATGTCAAGACACATTTGCTTTGAATATAATTAATTTACCACTGAGGCTCTCAATATCCTTGCAGTATTTTCTATTATTTTCTATTAAAAACAATATGAAATGTCTGATAAATTAATTTAAAAGTGCAATATGAATTCAACTTGTTTTCAAAAGTGTTTTGTTTAAATCAGAAATCACTTTCTTAATGTTGACATGACTGTTACGGTAAATGGAAAAAGATACGTTCTGAGTAATGAAATGATCAGTGTAGCTATTCAGAGATATTTACAACTTAATAGATGTATGAAAAGTAACTATATAAAACCCCTGTATCAATTCACACCATGTAAATAAAAAGGCTGAGATATATTAACTGTTCTTGACAACATAGTCTGGGCATTCTCATTTTAAGGAGATTCTCTAAGATGATAAATTTACGTGGAATGTGCGGCTTTCTTTGCCTTTTGTATTTCCACTTGGTTGGGGAATGTTAAATAAATGGCTTCATATGCTTATTCTGTCCCACACACGATTTGTATGGATTTAAAACATATGTGGAATTAGTCCGGCCTGTGGGTGATTACTGACTTTTTTTTATTAATGAAGAGTAAGAAATCTAAGGAAACTACTGTGTATGTTTAGTTAAATTGTTTATAAACCAGCCCTGGCGTTCTTCAAGTTGAAAGAAATGTCAGGAGTGTAGCATTATACTGTAGTACTTAAGATGCCAATATGAACTCTGATTACTACAAACACTAAAAATAATGCTATAAAATAAAAATATTCATGCTTTATTAGTGAGAATATTAATCTAGAGACAGGCTCTTCATTCACGGTCTAATGATAATTTCATGCAGAATGTGACTTGGTTTGCATCCTTAAAATGACTGTATCTCTGGAGGATATGGCTCAAGCAAGGTTGTTTACTTAGCTGTCACTGTGTCTTGCTGGGTCTGGATTATGACACAGTTGAACTGACTGACCGAATTGAAAGGCGACAATCGATAAGCAAAGACACTTGAATGATCAATTTCAGTGAGACCATCACACAAATGACCAGGGGGCTGCATTCATAACAATATTCATTCCTGACGCTTTGTGTTTTCTGTCTATAAGATTTAGCTAAACGTTTAATGAATATTCCACAATTTGGCTTCCTGTTGACGCCACAAATATTGATTGATATGAAATATAAATGATCAGTAATTCCACAAGGCTGGCCACATGGTTGCACAGTCGTCAGCACTGTTGCCTCACACCTCTGCCCCCATGCTGATTATTTGTGAGTTTGCATGTTCTCCCCGTGTCATCGTGGGGTTTCCTCCGGGTACTCCGGTATCCCCCCACAGTCCAAGACATGCTGGGGTTAATTGGAGTTACTAAGTCGTCCTGATCTGTATGTGTGTTCGAGTACCATGTGACAGGATAGGATGGTACCCCATCCATGGTTATTCTGTGCCTTGTGTCTATAGCCTCTAGTTTAGGTTCTGGGGGTTTAGGAGAGGCAGGTACAGAAAAGGGGTGGATTTCACACGACCTTCTGCCATTTATTCTCTGTACGGTTTTGTCTTTTCACATCTTGTGCTCCTGATGATTTTCATTGACATGTATCTTGCTGTAGAAGAATGTATTACCCACCGGCTGGTGTGACCTCAGACGGACTTCTCCGTAGAAGCAGAGGTGGTCCAGACCGTGCGAGAAGCATCTGGCATGGAAAGCGGAGGAATCCCTGCCAGATCGTGCTAGGACGTGGCCGACGAGCTGGCGCATGGGGGCCGCCCACGGGTCTGGGTCAAGGCGGAGACACGTGCCCTAGGGTCAAGTGGGCCCCGACGGATTCTCGCCCCACCCATCCCTGAAACAGATGCTGTCCTAAAGCCTCGGATAACAGGCCACGCTTCTTAGTGTGTGGGCACACAAAAGGCTCTCTCTGGGGACACAGTTTGGTGGATTGTTCCACATGCAGAGCAAACAATTAGCCTTAATATGGGTGACAAATGGTTTCTATGATAAAGAATTAAAAAATGAACAAAAATATTCAGATATTTGGTTCCCAAAGGATTCATTGTATGAGCATGGAAATAAATGTATTAGTTTACTATTGGGCTGTTTTTTTTTGCTGTATTTCATAATGTAACCCTCTGGTAATTATTTTAAAATGATACGTTTTTGCAACTCTGCTATCTGACTCTTTAATACATTCGATTGCTTTTTTAATACAAAATAATAGCAAAATGTAGCAATTTTATAGGGTTTATTTTGCTATCCACTTTTATGTTCTGTATTAAAAGTTCTACTGATAATCTCAATAATATAACTTTTCCATCAAACTGGCTGAAATGTAAAGGGAGTTTCGTTAAGTCAGGCACTGGTACCATGTATCATGCTAACCCCTGCATAGCTAAATAATATGAAACTGCAACATTAAAACAACAGCCTTCAAAAAAGTGACGTACCACCATCAACAAATCAATCCGGGTACATTCACTTCATATACAGACTGCATCAAGAACATCCGGAATGATCACAGACTTGACATGCAGATGCAGAATGATATGGTACTTAAGCTCTGAACCTGAATGTATTTTGTAACTCCTTTACTTCATAAACTCTGGCTTTTGATCTTGTAGATCAGAGCAGAAACATCAAAGATACAACTCCATGGTACAGCAGAGAGGCTAACAGCTGTAATTGGATCTGTGCTACATAGCCAGAGGAAATGCATGGCCAGAACGGCACACTGAAATTTCTAGCACTCAAATAGACGCCAAGCAGCCTCAGGGCAAATGTTACTTATGAAAGTATATTTCACAATTTAGTCATGACACAAAAAATGAGAGATGCTCATAATTACAAACTTTTCAGGGAGTATTATTTTTTATTTACACAAGTGATTACTCAATCGGGACTGTCATTACGTCAGTAAATGTTGATTATTAGCTTTTTTTGGCTACACCCCTCCTGTCCATAAAGTGGACAATCTCTGATCATTATTTAGTCACAGATTATGTTTATCGCTCCATATAAAAGAATTACCATGAATGTATTTAGATCACCGGGACCTAATTTTTTCATGGTATCATGTTAACGCAACAGTGATCTCCTGTCATAATTAAAGGAATATTGTTTGAATTATGTGAATTGTTTTTAATGCTTGTGAATTGCATCTGAACTCATTATCAATCATCTGTTTGGTATGGGACTTGATTTGAATCAGTTTTGATGTAAGGAGTCACTTGTATTGAAGATATGATGTTCATTTCAGCAGAGGTAGATTTTCTAGTCCCTTTACTTGAGAGGGCATGAATAATGTAGTAGTACATGTTTACATAATGCTTTAATTCAATTTCATTAATCAATCATGACAGTTAATGTATTCCATTCAGGTACTGTATTAGTTAACTGATTAGTTAATAATGGTAAGACTTCACTTTATGGGGCAAAAATTACTGTTTACTATTCAAGAACAAATCATGAACTAATTTAGGTTTCCCCATGAAATACATGAACTGTCATGATTAATTAATGATGAATGAACATGGGATCAGTACTTAACAAATCCTTAGTTACTGGTTAATTCATGCATTAACTAAGCATGTACTACTACATTATCAATGTTCCATCGAGTAAAACTGTTTCCCAACCCAGTCCTCGGGTAACCCCGGACAGTCCACGTTTTTGCTTCCTCTCAGCTCCCAGTGCACCTGTACCAGGTATTAGGTGTTCCTCATTGGCTGGGAGCTGGGAGGGAGCAAAAACATGGATTATCTGGGGTTCCTCGAGGACTGGGTTGGGAAACACTTAAGTAAAGTACCGATTTTCTTAGTGCTCTGTCTGTAAAAACCACATATGTCCACCTTTTGACGAGTGCGAATTTTTACTAAAGATGGAATATGCCCATTCTCCTGTCTACTGACACCTAATTACACAATGAAACAATGTTTTATGAAGGTGTCTATTTAGCTAGTATTTATGTTCGCTGTAGTTAACATTTGTATTCATGATGGTCATTAATCTGGATTACTTTGTACATATAAAATGCGTTTTTTTCACACTCCTGAAATAATGGATTTTTGGAAGCACGTCTTTTACATTGGGTGCTGATGATTTGGTCATACACGTGACTCTGTAGCTTCTCTGAGATAAGCATTAAAAGTCTGGTCCAGTATGCATGGTAGACAGCAGTTCTCCCAAACTGGGCCACTCCCAGTCTCAAGCAGATGTTCAAAGGAGAGACTGCTTGCCAACACTAATGCAATGACTGTAGAACATATATATGCGACCTGTCATTAAGGCTGAATTATAAACAAAGTTGACGTAAGCAAATCTTATCTTATCTTAGTCTTATATCACGTAAAAAAAATCTGATCACCATGTTCTGAGTTTTTTCTTT
Source organism: Gnathonemus echidnorhynchus (assembly GCA_026776725.1). Lineage (NCBI taxonomy): Eukaryota > Metazoa > Chordata > Actinopteri > Osteoglossiformes > Mormyridae > Gnathonemus > Gnathonemus echidnorhynchus. The sequence goes on from JAODJU010000085.1 coordinate 2,596,590, forward strand.
GTTCGTCAGTCTTGGGAGACCAGTCCATCTGTGTTGTGACGATGTTACTTTAGAAGGTGTGTCTCCATGTTTTTTGCAATGTCAAGATACACACATACAGTATTATGATGCTCAGAATCACGAGAAACATCATCTGCGAGTCATACTAAAGGCTGATTGGCTTGATTATTGTTCACAGAACAGGAAACATAAATCACAGGAATTACAAATTTTGTTCAATAAATGTTTTTAAGGTTCATAAAAAGATCCCTTGACACTAACATTTTTAATAATCTGTAGTGATGTTTATCTTTAACTGTTACATGTAAATGAAATGTAACAAATATTTTCCCATGAGAAATTTCTTCACCCCTCACCTCTGATGCGTAACTGGATATCTCTTCTTCTGGTCAAAAAGGTCAGTTCTTCCTACATAAACTGGACACTGGAGTAACATTCCCAGATTTAAATTCTACCCCAGAACTCCATTCTAAACCACACCAGGCCTGCATGTTAGACAGATGTCTAACTTCCCCCGTTTTTTGCACAGGAGGATTTGCTGGTTCTTAACAAGGGACCATGTCTGACCTAGTTTGTTTGTGATTTGTGTCTGAACGAAATGCACGGCTTCTGCAAACTTTTGTTTGCTTAAAGTTAAAAAAATGATACATCTTTTCAAACTGATCTCTCAAGGACATGAAAAGTAAAGTGACTGAGGCGTGGGAGTGAGGCAGCAGTTGACTGGTTAGAGACAGAGACAGTGGGTACGGTTCCTGCCTCTCTGTGGAGATTCACAGCACCTGCCTCTGTAGTGACACGTCTGCCTTTCCAGTGAAGCAACATGTTGTGTACGATAAGTGGAGGAGCAAATCGGGGAGCCGACCGCTCCCCTTCTGAAATTGGATTGGCCCACAGGGGTATCCCCCATTTTCATTGGCTCAGAGTGATTTAATTGACAGAGTCAATTAAAACATGCGCATGTTTATAAATGCATGTATGCGATTTTGATGATTTAACAGAATTTTAATACTGGTTAATGAGAGATATATTTCAACTAAATCTTAAAGTCAAGTAAACTTTGCACGATGATGGTGACTCTTGTTAGTTTTGTGGAATAAATTACATCAATCTGAATTTCAATTTGATTCATGGTGCAAAGTTCAAGATTCTTCCTTTGTCATTTCTTGCATGCAGGTATTTGGAAGAGTTCATTAAAACAGTTTAGTAGCCCGCACTAAAGCCAGCGAAGAGCCCTGACAGTGAAAAAATAAGGATATAAAGCAGAACTAAATATCTGATGTGTTTAGGGAAGGATTAGAAGAAATTGGCTGAATGTATTTCACTGCAACTTTGCTATATAGACACATGAACAACAAAACATTATCGCAGAGGTTAAGAAAATGTGGTGTTTTTAGATTTTGAGCACTTAGTAGAAAGATGCTGGTGGCAACCTTGATCTTTTCTGTTCAGATGCCCCCCCCCCCAAAAAAAAACAAAATAATAATATGGAGCTGCATGGCTTTAAAAGAAAACGGCCACACACTGTCACTCATGGGCATTAGCATTCCTTTAGCATTATGATGCTAATGGGGGGCTTCTGTAGATCGTCTGCTGAGATGTTTGCTTGGCTGCGACTCAAGCCACTGCACTCACAGGGGCTCTGGCAGCGGCAGAGCGGAGGCTGAACTCTGGCGTCGTGCTAGGGAGGCGTGCGAGGGCCAGACGCTCACCCGTTTTTCCTTTGCAAAAACAAACTCTGTGCCACTTTTTATAAATTTTGCCCGGCAATACGATGACATACGTGTGGGAAGGTGGCTGCCACGGAAACGGGAAGGTGAGCAGAGGTGGATGAAAGGAACTAGGAAAAAGGAGAGGACAGAACTGGAAAAAAAAACCCTGTATGCACATGAGATTGGGGGAGATAATCTCAGTCTTCCTGTTGTATCAGCCACACAGATGGAGTCAGAAGGAATCTACTGATTTTCACTAATAAATATGACTACAGAGGACTATGGCTGCCAGTTTGGAAGGTGCTGTGTGCCAGTCAAGATCAGGGAAGAATATTTATTGGTTGGTTGACAGATGGTAAAAAATTGCATAATCTGGCAACCCGGGTTCATAGCGATCTGGCAACCTATGAGGCATGATGTAAAAAAAAAATCTGCTTTTGTCTTCTGACATCGCAGTAAATTGTTTTGTCCTTCATCTCTTGGCCTGGAGAGGCGAGCGCGGCTAGCTCCACGGGCGAGCTGGTTTAGCAAACGACGGCTTGGCAGATCGCAGCGAGCGGCACCTCAAAGTCGGCACATCCAACACGTAGCCATATTAGTGAGAAAAGAGCCTGAACAGTGTTTTGTAAATTGGTCTGCAATTTATATGAATAAAAGTGGAAGATTTACTTTAACGTCCCTCAACCCAAAGAAGGGAGTAATGTAGGATATACTGGAAATCTACAATGAGCTTAAACCATTATGAACTTTACTTATAAATGTAATGCAAACAAATCAGAAAAGCGCAATAGAATTGACTAGAAGAATCAATATGATATATTACATTCTTCAATTCTTTCAAATAGAGAAATGCATAGTTATTGATTCAGCTGGTCCCCTTGAGGTCATTTATATGGTTATTTAACCTTCATCCACATACATAAGTTTAATGTTTTTATTTATCATTTCAGTATATTAATATATAATTTAAAATATTGGTTCAGTTTGTTGGTTTTGAGTAATATTTACAGGGCAAAAAGGAAAATGAAAAGTGGCCCTTTCATTCATGAACTGTATATTTAATTGAAAGTGACAAGTCATCAAAGGCTTCCAGAATCTAATTAACAAATGGCAGGCGAATGCGTTCGCTTCGTCCGTTTGGGTGACATCACTGCAGATATGGCTAGTTTTCTGAATGAGGGAAGCATGACATTATAGTTACTGCTGATGAGTCATGTGACAGATGGCAGTGGCACTGATTGGCTGCGAGCAATGTAGGATGTGCATATCATTGTGTATGTTGCCCCAAGACCAGCTGAGAAAATGAGAGGGAAATATGAATGTGCTGTTTAGACTAAGGAGTCTAAATGGGTAACAAAAAGTACAGTAACACACGTTCCTGTAACTGGTAATCGGACTGGATGCTTTATTTAAAGACTGGGTCTCTTGGGACAGACTGCAATGACTTCTCTCATCAACTTGTCTTGACAGACAATGTGGATGAGACTGTCAGTGTTTCAGGAAGCAGAGCATCCACATGGGCGAATCTTGGTGAATCTGGGTTTAATAGGACAGACAATATCACTATTCAGATTCAGTGTGTTTTACTCCTGTTGTATGTGGTAAGTAGATTAGGATACTGTATGTAATCAGAAGGTTGCTGGTTCAAATCCCAGCATCAGCAGAGTGAATTTACCGTTGGGTCTTTGAGCAAGGCCCTTAACCCACAGTTGCTCTAGGGATCAAATGACCCTACTTTCTCAAATAAGCTTTGGACAAACATTTCTGCTAATTGACTATATTTTATTATTTTTTCAGCAATTAAAATGTAAATGGGTAATGTTGTGCACAAAACGGACACTTTACTTGAGGGGACATGAATAATGTAGTAGTACACATTAAGTACTAATGCATTAATTGACCAGTAACTAAGCATTTGTTAAGTACTAATCCCATGTTTGCTCATCATTAATCAATCATGACAGTTCATGTATTTCATGGGGAAACATAAATTAATTAATGATTTGTTCTTGAATAGTAAATGAGTTAAGTAATTTTTGCCCCCTAAAGTGAAGTCTTATCATTATTAACTAATCAGTTTACTGTTAACTTAGTGCCTGAATGGAGTACATGAATTTTCATGCCCTTTTAATCAAGAAAGTTTTGTCATATTACTAGTGTTAGAAGTCTTTGCATTTGATGACATATACATATTTTCATTGTGTCCACCATCACATGGATTCTGTCTGCAGGCCTCCATCTAATTGTTGGCCATGAATGCTTGTAGAAAGGTCTTTTCAAACCACGAGTAGAAAGGTATGGAAATTCTAAGGGTTTTATACAGTTACCTTCAAATTTCTTACTCTAGCTTGTCTCCGACCAGACAGTGACGAATCCAGGAGTGTATTGCTTGAAATAACAAGAGCATATTTTAATGCTGCCATAGTCGCCAATTCCCTCTGGGTACATACAGCCTTTTACCACGAAATGAAATAAAGCCCCCGGGCTATTCAGTTGTTACTGTTGTTAAACAGGCATTAGACTTGCACATGTGCACATTTTCTGTTCTCTGCTATGTAGGTCACCTCAAACCTCTAAAGGAGTGACTCATGCTTTTTCTTTGGGAAAGAAATACAGGGAGTAAGATGCGAGGAATTAACCTGCCGCATTTCCACAAGACCCCCGGGGGGGCACCGCCAGTCATTGGCCGACGTGAGATGAATTACAGAAGCGTATTAAACCCCCGTTGTTTACCTGCAAGACTCCTTTGCGAGGAATAAAGCAGCGGCTTCTTCCAGCTGCATACAAATTATTCCATATTCCCCTCATTTATAGCCCAGCTCAGAGGAATTTGTATTGTCACTTCATGTATAAAGAAAGACTAAACTCCCTTGTGGATTAGTAAAAGGCTGAGTATGCATGTTATATAAAAATATCACACGTGCGGCACCGGTTGAAGCCCCTGCAGAGTATTCTGGCTGAGACGAAGTGAAATTGGCTGGCTAAGTTGGCGCCCCCTCAGAAAACAGCACCCCAGTTGAGCAGTTATGGTGCCTGGGAGGTTCCGCAGCACTGTATACCAGGGACACACTGTCCCACAGAGGAATAACAGTAAAGTACGATAATACCATTTGGGCAAGCTTGAGAAGGAAGAACCACCCTGGACGTTCTGATTTTGCAGAGCTAGACGTGTTCCTGGGTCGAAAAGGGAGGAGCTTGTATTTCAGTTCTTTAACCAATCACAGTCTTCATTGTATGACATCACTACATTAGTCCATTTCTTTCTCATTTTCAAACTCGAGACTTCCAGCCATGCAAGCTCTAGGCCTGGGGGGGGGTGTGGCTCAGATGACTAGGCCTCTTGCTGATTGCTGGTTCAAGCCTTATTATTATTATGAATATTTGTTTTGTTATTATTATAATTATCATGAAATTAAGACACACCCTTACACTTCTCCGTACAGGCTTTGCAGGTAAGCATGTTGCAATGTTTTGTAGGCTACCCATGTCATGTATCTTAACAAAAGGTAAAAACAATGAAACAGTTACTTTAGAAATCTGTGCACCTTGTCGCTTAGCAAAAAACACTGGCTTAATTTAATTAATTAATGGTGATGCCATACAATAAAGACAGTGATTGGTTAAAGTAGTGAAACGCAAGCCCCTCCCTTGTTGAACCAGGGACACGACAAAACCAGCAAAATCAAAATCTGCAAACTTACTCTGCCTGAGTGATGGACTCTATGATTAACCCTTAATTATACAGACCCTGTAATGACAACAGTAGGTGAACTATGGGATAATTATAAAGCAAAATGTGCAAAAGTAATACTTGTTAGCGTTGTATTACCCTCTGTATTTGATTAACAGTTCATTAAAAAGTAATTAGCAAACATAAAAAATAAATAATTAAGAACCCGGCAATGTTTTTCCAATATGGATTTCTGTTATGCTGAAAGACACAAACACTGTATTTTTGCTAAGACCAGACTGAACTGAGCCAATCAGAGCTATATGACGACAGATGGGCTATTAGCACATGTTTGATGGAGGTCCTTGAGCGGAACTGAGAGTCTGGGACTGATTTTTGTGTCAGGTTTTGTAAGCAGTCATCGGTAAAATGAGCACTGCAAACAGGACCTAAATTTAATACTTCTTTCTCTGAAGAATGGAAAAAAGAAAAGCCACATGGACCAATTTTTTAATGGAAAATATAGATCATTATTTTCTCCACATGCTAAGAAACAAGCCATTTTTAAGTGAGGTTTTTTTTTTCAAATTAACGAACACGTATTTTTAGTAGTTAATTACATACATGTATTGTGTGGTTGCTGACCTTGCACTAAAAACAGCCAAACACAGCTAACTTCCCAGCTTCAGGTTGATTATTCAGGCCTTAATATGGACTAAATTGAGCAGGTCTGGTACTAATGCTTATCAGTGAAGCTAAGAGCAGTAATAACTGGCTAATTCGGTCATCAGCAGAGGCCTGTAAGCATAACAACAAATCAAAAGTGTTGCCCCAAATGAAACTACTACTCCAGGATTCCGAAGGGATTTTATACGGAAACATAAAATTGTCATTGGATAAAATATACAGATACAAAGTGTTGCCTGAACGACAACACCAGTCGAAGCTTTCAAAGTGATTCTAAATGGAAACATAAAATTATCATTGGGTAAGATATTCAGATACAAAGTGCTGCCCAAACGACAATCCCATTCCAGGCTTCCGAAGGAATTCTATATGGAGACATAAAATGCAAATATGCTGCTAAATTTGTTTCATAAACCAGTTCTGTACTGGATTTCTCTGCGGTCGGGACCTTCAGTGGGAATAAATGACTCACTGGTTCCGCAGTGAAACAATGCTAGAAATGTTTTCGCTGTGTATTTAAATGAAATACATAAATATAGCGCAGACCAATCAGCAGCATCCATTCATTTGCATAATGTTCACCCCATGAAAGACAACAGCTGATTTGTGATAATGAAGCACTTCGAGTTGCCTTGATGTGTTCAGTTCCAGGAAACCGCTGGGGGAGCTGGCTGTATCTCACAGCGTTGATCTGGCTGTGGTGGATGGTAATTTTTTGTGTGAGAAAAACATAGTGGGAAATGGACAAGCACAGATGAGCTACACTGTAGTGACTGTTAGGCCACACTGTGCAGTCAGGGCGATATAGATATGCGGGTACTAGAGCAGCAGAGTAAAACCTGTTCTATAGGTATACGACATTGATACAGAGATGTTTGCTGACTGCTGTTATTGCGGTAAGAGTACAAGTTTATTACAGATATAAAAAAGGCAGTAAAAGATGACTCATTCATTCCCTGTCCTCCTTGACACCCGGTGGTTGGAATCAGGCATTGCAAATATGCCAGTGGTTTGTGTGCAACAATCACCCGGTGGACTGTAGCGATGATGATTCGATGAAGTTTTGTGCCGGAGTTTCCAGTGTAAGTGGCCAGGCGTCATAGTTTATAGTAGTTAAGAAATGGGTATTGCAGTATTGACAGTGACTTCTCTTCTCTGAAGGTTGTTGGTTTAAGTCATTGGGGGGGTGGTTCTTCTATGGTGCAGTCGAGCGAGGTGTTTAACCTAATCTTCTCTAAAACATCTAACTGTACGCATGGCCAAAATCACTGCAGAAGTACATTTACCCACTCTTGCAGAAATACTTCGAGCACACAGGAGGTAAAGTGATGGGGCAAGGGTTGTCGTTGTGTCACTATGGTGATGGTGGTCATATAGCAGGGGTGGCCAATCTTATCCACAAAGGGCCAGTGTGTATGCAGGTGTTTGGGATAATCTATAGGTCAGCTGTTCAAACCCAGGTGTGAGGACTCTTTCAGCCAATCAGTCCTCTAATTAGTAATCTAATTAGGGAGTTGCAGTGAATACCCGCATACACACCGGCCCTTTGCGGATAAGATTGGCTACCCCTGTCATATACTGTAGGGTCACCCCGATGGACGGAGGAAGATGAGTGCTGGGGGAGAATGCGGGGAAGCATGGATGGACGACCAGCAACGATTCTAGTATTTCTTAAGGTGGGGTTGTAAGACGGGCCATAATTCATACAAAGGGGCCAACCATATGATTAGCCAATGGTATTTTTTGAATCAGAGAGTGACAGGGGAGAAGGGGCTCCAGGGGCCAATCAGCTTTCAGCTGGAGCCAGTGCCCCTGTAGCTCCGCCCTAGTATATTTCCCTATCGACAAGGTCTCCATAAATGTAGCATATTCAAATTCCCTGCCTTCCTTGGCTTCACTTTGCTAGTTCTAAATAGGCCTTGACCCATTTTTTTGTCCCCCCCCCCCCACAATTTCTCTACAATAAAGGCCTGCGGCTTGACCTTCATCTGACGAGCTGCCAGAATGTTTCTCCTAATATTCCCTGTGGTGACATCACTTTCTGTGACAATTTTCTCATAGCCACTCAGTCCCCACACCCTTTTCCAAAAAGCCCAATTGTTCAGATCAAACATTATACCGTCGTGCAGACATTTCAGTAAAATTTTAGTTCAATAAAGTTTTGCAAGGATTTAAATGTTATTTTTTTAATGCATCTTCCTAACCTACTTAAAAATCCTCCTATATGGCTTCTGTAGGTATAGGAGTCGGTTGTTCTTTCCTAAAGTCTTTTCAACACTTGAGAGGCTGTTATTTAGTGTTTTTCAGCTGCCTTTGTGCTGAAAGATATCAAGCATGAAGCTGGTTCCTGGAGCCTTTGGCACTGTCCTCAATATCATGTTTTAGGCACCTTTGCGCGCCGCAAATCAAGGGCAGACAGACTCGTCATAGCTGCACAAAAATCCCAGTGCACCTACTTGTCTTGAGTCTCGTCTCCCGTGTTTATTTTTTTACAGGGCTGAAGATAGCTGTTATATTTAAAAACACCAGCTAGCAAAAAATAGAGAAGGGCAGAAATGGAGGGGGGTGGGGGTGTGTGTGTAAATCAAAGCCATTTGTTGCCACGTAGCCTGGTGTTTATATATTTTAACGGTTATGTATTTTACAGTTACTTACATTAAATTTGCCAGCAATAAGAAGCAAAAGGCAAAAGACAATTCTGAAAACCAATGTTATTTATACAATGCTTTGCAGTCATATTTTACAGATTTTACAAATAAATAACTCACTCTGATTTCTTGTTTAGACTGTCTTGATTCCACAAGCTTGATTATTTTTTTCTGTTGTTAACTTTGCTTTTCACCAACTGAATCATCTCAGTCACCCAGCGCCCTCCCCTGTTAAGAGACCGTGGGGAAAACGTGCTTATGTTTGTGTTTCGCCTGGTCCCAGCGCACAAAATATTAGCCCACATATATAGATGTAAATAATAATAATAATAATACATTTATTTCAGACCCAAGTAGCATGCATATTTAAGGGGGCCACAAGGGGGGGTCATGCATGTTGTCACAGTGGCAGTGACCCATCCCCCCCCCCCCCCCAAGAATCGCCCCTGTGTTTCATGTGTATCAGGCAAACTCTCTTCACCTAATGAGATTATTAAGGGTACACAAACAACTGAAAGGACAAACATATTTTTTAAACAATGACTCACACAGTAGATACAATTCAAACGGAATCTTAAAGCACCGCTGAAGTCATAATTAGCCTCTTATTTGGGATTGAATTGTTTGCTTTTGGGGCCTTAATTCTTTGGCTGTTTTGTTTTCTGCAGGGTTGCCTTTTGTCTCTTTTGTGTCATCGTCATATTCATTAAATGTTCCGGCCTTCCTGGTGTCTCCCCAGCGAGCCTTCAACAGGCACTAGGCGGCTGGAATCATGCCAGTGAAGGAAGGCGACCTGATCTTCGTCGCCTTTGACTTTGAAAGTTCATCCCAAAGGCTACTGTATGCTTTCAACTTCACTGAAATGACTGTAGCTGTCACTGCTCATCCCCCAAACGCATACCACAATGTCAGAACAGTGGAGTGCAGTTAGCTTAAGATTACTTTACTTCATAGTCCTTGTTTTTTGAATTATAGCTACGGATGTTTTATTCACATAAATAGTACTGGGAAGTCAAAGGAAATGTTTAGAGCGTTTTACATGGGTAGCAAGTGTCTGTTTGCGCAGAAGAAAAAAAAAATATGACATATGATTATTAACAGTAACACAATGTTAAAAATAATAAGACTTTCTTCTGTTTTCCTAAAAGCAGGAGTGCCGAACAACAGGGGCCCAATTTGTAACGCAATTGGATTGTTCAGGGTTGGGGGCCCAAAATCTCTGTCAGCACACTTGCCTAAAAGTCAGCGACATCTTATTAGATAGCTAGATAAACACTTTGGTTCCCAAACTTCTGCTTAGGGACACCTCAGCCATTCCATGTATTCTAAATCACCACCTGCTCACTTAATTCATAGGGTTAATTGCTTAAATAGCTTAATCAGGTATTGATTAGTCAAACACGATACACTAGTGGTCGAGCCAACAAAAGCAGCGATATATTGGATGGTCACTGCAAACTCTGGGGTGATTTTATGAAAAGTTAAGCTAACACATTCTGGCAGATATGAAATCATAGCTTGACACCAATATGTAGATCATTTAAACATGATTTTCTTTGGCAGTCTAAGGTTTTTGCACTGTAATGCAGGCGCAGAAAGAACTTGCTGGAAGACGTGCAGAACATACCACCTGCCTGGCGTTGGCCGGACTTGGCTGGGTGGGGCACTGACCCATCATCTGTCACCACATGGCGGGGGGAGACGGGAGCTGGATGGGTGCGGGGGGGCGGGTGGGAGAGGCTCCGCTTTGATGTCACAGCTGCTTCCCTTCATCAAAGGGGCGAGGGCCGCGCACACAGACCAGCGCGCCGTTGTTTCGCGTCCCAGACCAGCGCTCCGTTGTTTCGCGTCCCTGAACTTGTATCATTTGGCAGATGTGATGTTTTGTCTTGTCGATCGTTCTTCTCTGTGTCCTGGATCGACGGATCTCCGGTCCCGTGGAGCTGAAAGGTGTCTCTTTAAATGACACACTGCTTTATTCGCATTAGTGATTCTTTCTAGATGAGATTTACGGTAACACTTTACTTAAGACCGTGTTTTTAGTAATTTATAAATGTATTCATAACAAATAATACATTCATAAAGCATTATGAACATGGCTATAAATATTTACAAAAAGGCATCACACATTATTGCCATGTTTATTATGCACTATGAATGCTTTATGAAGTTCTCATCTATAGTGCATTATTGATAGTTTATAATCCATCCATCCATCCATCCATCTCCTACCGCTTTTCCGGGTCGGGTCGTGGGGGCAGCAGTCTAAGCAGGGAAACCCAGACTTCCCTCTCCCCGGCCACTTTGTCCAGCTCCTTCGGGGGAATCCCGAGGCGTTTCCAGGCCAGCCGAGAGACATAGTATCTCTCTCTAGCTTGTAATAATGCATTATAATGGTTGGTATAACCACTTTGTACTGCATTATCAAGGTATCTATAGTGCATTATAGAAGAGAGAAGGCAATAATAGTGCATTATAAACGTGGCTATAACGTGTTATTCCTTTTTATACTGTAAATATATATAGCCATACTTATAATGCTTTATAAATGAATTGTGATGCATTATGAATGTGTTTATAAATTACTAAAAACATGGCCTTAAGTAAACTGTTACCAAATTTTCTGTTACCTGCTGAAAACATATTTCACCATAGCAACACTGCTACAACATTTTTGACACACTGCTTTAGAGCTATTTCCACTGGCTTTGGTCCTGGTCTCGGCCCAGCACTGGAACACAACCAGGGCCCGGTCCCAGCAGAACTGCACTCACTACACCCCGGCCCACGCCCGGGCCCCAGTCCCTCTCCTGCCCCAGCCATCTGCCGCTGCCCCCTTTCTGCCAGTACAGACCAGCTGTTTCTGTCCTAATATCCTCCCAGCGACCTGACTGCTGATAACAATCAAGGAGACACTTAATAGATGTCAATAGTCCATTAAGACACGTCTGTTACTCAGGATGGAATCTCCTATCTGTAAATGTTAGTGGATTTTTTGGTTATTTAATCACTCATATTCATTGATGGCTACTATCAAGCCATGAAAGACTAGCTCTTTAATAGCTTAATGTATATCACCTGAAAACAGTATATCTCTATTATTCTATATATCTATATTATTTTCTTACTTATGCATTGTTTTGAGTGTGGTATTTGATTAAACTCACCATGTCTACTCCTTTAAATTATTTATGTCCTCTTCAATTTTGCCTCTTTTACATAATAAGGTTAATTGTTTGCTTTGTACTCTGAATGATTCCTTTTCAGTTCAGTGAACAAAATCGCTCTGAATACATTTGCTTATGCCCAGAAATCTACCGTCTTCCCATTTTGTCGTTAGCCTTTGTGACTTCTTTTTTTTTTTACTCCTTTTATCTTTTTTTGAGTAAATTGCTACCATGCTGGCACCAATTCAGAAAAAAACAGACATAAACTCGTCACTGCAAAACCGAAAAAACGTAATTACACATTCGCTTTCGAAAACATGCGTGTATGATTGACAAATGCGAAAAAATGCCGTGTGTGACATTGAAGTCTGACAAGCAGCAGAATGGATATTTCTAGAATGTACTTCCCTGGAGGACCTCTGATTTAAAGGGCATTATTGTTTTTACACTTTTAGTAGCATTGGTCCAGTCAGATATGTGTTAGTGCCTATTTGTAACCAACTGAGAGAGAATAGAATAATACATATATCATCGATACTTGATTCATCCCCGTGGGAAACTGTCTTTTCGCCAACCTCTTCCTGCCCCCATGCGCACCAAACAAACAGGTTATGGCATGTTATGGAGGCCACATCACAAAGTCCGCCAGTGTCCAGCATTCCTCGGTCACTCGAGGTTAAGGGCCTTGTTCAAAGTGCCGAAGGTCTGTCAGCCACACGATTCAAACTGAGGACCAACTCATATCCTACATAGTGACGCAATGACTTTCAGAGGCGCTTCCTAAACATGTGGCAGATCTCCAAAAGCTAATCAAAAACGACTGCCGTTCTGTGGCCTTGTTTAGACTGCAATTTTAATGTCACGTTTTATTTTCCAAATATACCATACTAAAATTCAATTTCAGAAACACATGATAACCCCATCGTTAAATGAAAACATTTTATTAGCTAATGGTTTCATAGCACGTAGCTCTAACAATACCTCGGAAACTGTTTACAAAATGTGGATCACTCACCCTCACTTTTTCAACAAATGAGACTAACTGTCATTAATATTGGTAATTATAGAAATTCAATATAAGTTTAATGACCGACATAATGTTGTTCAACGCACACTTTTAAGGTCCGTTTGCAGCAAATGCGTGTAAATGTTTTAAGTAACGACAAGGAAACAACGCATCTAAAAAATATTTACATCTAATGCGAAAATAGATAGCTGTGTTTCATTATACACAGGGAAAATTTAATTGCATGAAACAGAAACAGACCCATCACAATGTGATAGAACTAGAATAAACAGGCATAACTAGGAAATGCTGACACAAAATAACCACAATTTGACAAATATGACGACAAATATAATGAACACACTTCATTACATTTATTACGTTTATAGAATTTAAAAAAACCATGTCTATCCTAGCGCATATCAAACATTAATGATGACAGTAAATAACAAAAAACACAAAATTTACGTATGTGTGGCTGATGAGTTACTATCCGTATGCGGTGGCATTTTTTTCCAACAGCTTTCACATCCTATTAAGTTGTTTGATGACTCTGTTGGCTGTAAACTCACCCCTCACACCATCAATCACCAGTATTGATCAAGGTAATAAATGCAAAATGTAGTGTTAAATACCTTTGGTAACATATCGGACAACGACGGAGATCAGAATCAGGAAGGTTGCAAAGACCCCAGAAAAAATGCGGAGATAAATATTTTTTGACAGAATGTTAAAATAAAAACTCTTCGGTCTGATATGGAACATGTGGACTATAGCAGGTAAAATGCCGATAAAAACTACTCCCCAGACATCAAGCGTTAGGGGACATCAGAAGTCAGAAGGCGGCGAAGCCCCTATTATATGGACGACACTTGGAGAAGAAAGAGCGTTTTCCCCGAGACCCTCTGAAGCCGTGTGTGTGGAATTTCAACAGTCTGCGGCAAAAAGAAAACTAGCGGGGAGTCCGAGGCCAGAGCTGCCAGTGTCTCCTTCCTCTGAGGGTCCCTTTCATCAGCCGGCGTTTCCAGAGACCGAGAAACAATCGACTGCCCCTCAGTGATATAAAAGAGCAAATAATTAACAACTGCCCTCCAATGTCAGTCTTCTCTATTTGGAACACACTCAAAAGTTCCAACTCAAGCCCTCTTACTTGCACGCCAGTCATCCATAGAGTTTTTTTTTTTTTTTGGGGGGGGGGGGGGGGGGG
>JAODJU010000085.1:2624505-2644988 GCA_026776725.1 Gnathonemus echidnorhynchus
AAAAAATCACTTTGGACCCGCCCGGTGCAGTGACTGTTTGTGACCAACAGGGGACCCTCAAACCACAGGGGGCCCCACACTAATGTGTGGTTTGAGCGGCGGTAAACACTGGCAGTGGGTGTAGGTATACGACAAAACTGGGAGTTTGCATTTAGCAAGAACAGAGGAGCTTATTTCTACCAAGTAAAGGGCTTATTATCAAATATTGTGCAGTAAGGGGCTTCATTCTCTTAACAGTCAAATTAATGCATCACTAGATTAGGGCACAAAACTGGGAAACAAACTAAACAGGTAGGGGACCATGACCACAGGGCTGAAAAGCATCAAATAGTGATTAATTTACACTGGGGTTCAGTGTAAATTAACACTTGGTTCTCAATTATAGGACACAGCTGAAATAGTATTCAGGTTAAAATATAACAACAGGATTTAAAAAAAACACGTTATTCATTTAAAATCTTCAATACTTCGCATTTGTTTTTACAAACTAGTGAAACTACTTTTTTAATGGCTGAAAGAACTGCAAACCTAGCCAAAGCAATCTGATATGTTTTTTCTGTAGCCAAAAATTAAAATAAATCCATCTTTCTTGTAAAAGGTTTTTTATTTCAGGAGGGATGAAATCTGTCAGGACCTGCCCTCTGCTTAAATTATTTGAAATACTTAAACAAAAAAAGAGGCCTTGGTGGGCACGATATGTTTTATTGATTTTTAAAAAATGTTGGTCATGCAGTAGGAGAATTTTTTGCTTCTGAAGGAGAGGAGACTTTTTATGGGCTATCATCATCATCATCATCATCATCATTAGCCAATCATAAACAACAAAAGGGAGGTTCTGGAATTCATGTACACCTTCCTTTCTTTATGTTCAAGAAAGGTTTGAGATGAAGTTCATATAAAAACTGGATCAAAACAGTCCGTTACCTTTCAGCACATTGGAAAGTTCCTATGTTAAAAGTCCTTTAAAGTAAAATATACAGGCCGAGTCCATGCAAAGGCAGCTCGGAGGCCTGCAGGACAGATAAAAGGCATAATTGTCAAACAGTAAAAATAATCTACCGCAAATGCCAGTGTTGTGTAGTTTCAGAGTACGGTGTGGCACGTGTAACAAACACCAATCCAATCAAATAACAGTAAGCATCTTGAGTCCTATAAAACAGGAAAAGCCACAATTTTCTCAATAATAGTTTAGCCGACGCAAATCAGGTAAGATTCCCTGCTCTGCAGTGACACGGAGATCT
The DNA here is from genome assembly GCA_026776725.1 of Gnathonemus echidnorhynchus. Lineage (NCBI taxonomy): Eukaryota > Metazoa > Chordata > Actinopteri > Osteoglossiformes > Mormyridae > Gnathonemus > Gnathonemus echidnorhynchus. Next base: position 2,625,747 of record JAODJU010000085.1, read on the forward strand.
CATGAGACCGTGTGATGTAACTGGCACTGACCTGCTCCTACAGATCGGTGAGGGAGGTGTTGTCAATCAATTAGCTAATGATTATCCCCCCTCAGGGTGGTCTGTCTAAGCTGTGTGCTTCCAGTCCTACAGTAATTGTTGAGTCTTCAGCAGATCTCTGCCAACAGGATGTTATTTAGGGCAACTTTGGTGAACCTTGCTGGTAAAAGTATTTGCCAGTCCTTGTACTAGAATATTCTCAGTTCTTTTTTTTCACTAGGCTTCTAGTCAACACTATAGCCCACAGAAACAAGCCTAACTTTCATGCTAACTGCTTCATCCTTCTCATGCTTGAGTCTGGACCCACAGTCCTTGCAACAGAGATGTTAGAGTCTGACCTGCTTTCTAACAGCTGCGCTTATCACTGAATATGAATTATTTGTAAATCACTCCAACGTTCAAGGCTAATTACCAGCTAGTGATTCTTTACCAGCTACTTGTTTAGAGGAATTCCATCAACAGTGCATTTCACTTAAAACACTGTTCTGGATTCACCATGAGGTTTTCAAATTAATCAAAAATTGCGGAATGCTTTTAAATTATACTGCAGTGCTAAATAGGGGGGTTTGGACACTTTGCAGGAGTCTTTAATCCCACCAGTGGACTGGCTCTCGGTTTAACAGGTGGCCTTGGCAGCCTTAGAGAGACACGCTCCCTTCTCGCCTGGTTCTACCTCTGCTCACCATCTCCGTGTCCTACCGCTCCCTCAGAAGCAGCAAGACGATTCTTGCCCCTCTGCAAAATGTCCGTGGACACTTTTCTGAAATTTTAATCCAAGTTCAGAATCCTTGAGGGGGAGATCCACTGCCATTTTCTGGAAAACACCCCCCCCCCCTCATTTTAGAACAATTAAAGTATTGAGTACAAAATATACAGGTAATGCTTTCCTTTCTTCAGATGAAAAGTCTTTGATCTGTTTTTTTTTTCTTTTTGGAAAAAAAAAGCTCGATCGTTCTCTTAGCATGCTGTAGCAGCTCTTCAACAACGATGGACTGTTCTTGCCGTTTTGTTTTTGCCAATATCTGCCAGCTGGTTTCCAGTGTCAGGAAACAGCAAGCATCCCGTCTCTGCTTACCGGTGAAACAGCGGTTTTTAATCACGGTCGCATGTTTTGATCGCCTCCATGCTGCACCGGGGGAGTCCCATCGGATACTGATTGATGGAAACCTTCCCTTAAGCGGGGGACGCCGAAGTGGCTCAGCGCACAGTGAGGACACATGGTTTCAATAAAGCAGGAGCGCCCGCTTTTACGAGCGAGGGTGACCGGGCACAAGGCGTGTTTGTGTAGCCCCCATAAACGTCTCGTGCCTCCAGTTAAAGGACGGTAATGATTCATGGGATGATGGATTGTTGAAACACTTCAAATTGCATGTTTGAGGAAATTAAATTGCAACTTTTTTTTCAGTTACAGCTCAGGTGGGAAAAGGAGAAACAAAAGACTTTGAGTCTCTTTTTTTATAATGGTTGGGTTCAGAATTTAGGATCAGAGAAAACTGGTACAAATTACTTAAGGTTTCAAAGAGCCAACCAAATTGTTCCAAAGAGTCAGGTGTGCAAATTGGTTTTTGATTATACTAATTATATACATATACATACCCACACACACACTTGCAGGTAGGCCTACAAAGGCCAATATACATACAGAAAGCAAGAGATTAGATAGCTGGATCAGCAGTTGCTTGTATCTGATTAAATTATTTATTTTCTTCGGCAACAAGCCAGAATTTAGCAATTAAACATAAAACACAATAGCAATATTACGATTAACACATCGTCGGGCGTTAGCAAACATAGCATCGCGTTTATCTTGCTCAAAGTTTACATACTTCACAGAGGGGACTCTGGGTTTTTGTGTGAGAAATGAGGTAGAAAACACACTCCTTATTCTGGTTAAATAGTGTCAGGTAACCATCACTTGCAAGGTCTGCTGGGTTAATTACTTTAAACATGACTTTTCCTTGACCTAATTTTCGCGGAAGAGTAATTGGAGAAGCTGAGGGTAAAATAAACAGCCCGTCACTGTACCACCGTTGTGCATTGTTCACACGTTAAAGTCGAGCCGCGACAGCGGAAAAATATTATCAAATATTAACTAGTAAAAGGGAAAGGCGCATGTCACACTTTGCTTTTAATTGTTGTAGTATATTGTTATTTTATATCAAGTGTAATTCAGAAATATCTTTTCCCGCCCAAGTTCTTTTCATAAGAATTAGACTTTTCCAAGAAAACGTTGAAATGTCTCTTGACTGGTAAATGTTTTATTTCTTGCCAAACGGAGTTGGCATATAAAGTAAACGATTCGCTTAGCGGACCCAGCGGAAGCGGTGTTGTTTATGCACGTTTAGCGTCTGCAGTTGATGGCGCCCTTTCTTGCAGGTCCAGCCGATGAACGTTTGAAGTGGTTACCGATGGGAAAACATTACATAGGTATTCTTCATTTAAAATATAGCGGCTTAACTGTATCGTAAAATAGTACAATGAAACTGTCAACGCTGATTGCTAAGAGCGATTTTCCCTGGAACAGCTACTGTCAGCTCCACTGAAAAGGTGCAAAGAAAACAATTCTAACACAATACGCCACTGTGAATCTTGGTAAGTTAGTGTCCCGTGAATGCATCAAATTATTGGTAAGAAATGCAGGTAATTGTATATATTTACACTTTCAGTTATATAATAGGTTTTTGGTTTAGATTCTCTGTGGCAATAGAGGTGGAGTAAATTGCTTGTATTTTTAGTTTTGTATAGTTTATTTTTACAAGAAGCAGGTAAAATTAATTCATGATGAGGAGATTTGCTCTTATATGAACAACACACTATACACCTAGAATACTTAAAAATTTCTTTGAAACGGTAATTGCTTACAATGAAGTACTTTAAAGTAACACTCTTTAAACTACACTTAGATTCTAAATAAATGAATTTCAAAAATAAAAGCACAATCAATGTAGTTATATCCCTGCTCTGTCATATTCCATTGTGCAGGACACCTCAGTAGGTTTGCACCAAGTGCCAGCCATAGCTACATCATTTCCTCTTTCAAATGACCAATCACTGTATGACTGCTGATCACAGTTTCCTGTACGTAGCCGTCCGAAGATAATGCCAGGCTGATAAGTCAAACCTTCATTTACAGAGACAGTAAAAATCAGTATGACTGTTATTAATGACCCTGATCCCCACACAGGGGAAGGCAAGTTCCTAACATGCATTGCCTCTGTGGCTGTTGATGACGTTCTGCTGAATAGCTTAGATTCCTTGGAAATTACTGAACTGGGGGTTAAGGCAGGCCAGGGAAACCGTACTGTGAGAAAAGTCGACACCATGTGTGCGGAACCAAGAGAGAAACTGTCCACAGACAAGCCGTGCATAATTGGATTAGTTCTGACTCCTGATTCCCTGGATCGGCGAAGCTGGCTTGTCCTTTAAACCGATCAAATGTGAATTAAAACAAAAAAGATGAAGAGTATTTCAACACAAATCTTTGACATCCCAGACATGTACGATGGTATTAGAAGTCCAGGTACTTAAAGCCGCAGTGAAACTGAAGGTTCAAAGAGCTTTTATAACAATTCAAAAACTATTCTTGAAACCCCTTTGAACTAAGGATTTGTTTTAGGTATACAAAAACAAGACAGACGAAAGTACAGGCCATACAACAAAATAGTAATAAATAAATGAAACAGTGGCGTGTGCAAGGTAACAGAGCACAGCTACTGAGGCTTTTTAGCGTTATAGCTAAGAGGTGATCTAAGAGACAGTGCTTTCTCTCAACGTGTACGGTCGTGTTCCAGCTAATCTCCAGTCACAGATTTGTACAAGTTACCCGGGGCTCGCTTCCAACAGCAACTCCGGAAAACCTCTAATTATTGCTGTCACTGGCCTCTCCGAAGGTGTGCGGCTCTCCCCGTCAGACGGCCCGTGACTGACATGTCGCCTCAGTCCTGGGATCAATGTTCGCCTCGCACCCAGGATGAAGGCATGACCTGCAGGCCTACCCCTGCGTGTGACCTGCACCCGGCGCTGACTAGCTTTCAAAGGATAGATGCCCTGCAGATGTAAGACAAACAAACCAATTATTTCATGTAAGTCATTTTTCCTCACAGCTGCAGGGCCCAAACGCTACATGGACATATGTGGCCTTTGTAGTAACATCTGTTAATCAGTGTCAGCTGGAATGCAGGAGTAAATTACAGTGCTGTTCCGGCTTAGCTGGGCTGGCTGACGGTTTGCATGGTGAGGTCAAGGTACCGCTATTAAAAGTGATTAAAGTTCCAGCATCTTAAAAGCAGGGTGTATGGTTTCCCCAGTGATTGACGTGCCGCAGCTACAGATTTCTTGCGGGCTGCCATCTCACCCAGCCTTAAGACAAATACTCTAAAGAGGAAATGTCCCCGAAAAAGAAAACAGAAGCAAACAAAAATGTGTAATTTGCTATGAAAAATCGACATCTTAATCCACCTGTTAATTTTCCAGCTTTCCTGCAAAGACTATACAAAAGGAAATGCTTGTCTCCAGTACCTTTAACCCGAAACCATAAAATTCATTAAGAATAATGGTCTTATATGCATTATGATGTAATAACTGCAACACGTACCGTCAATATAAGATTTCTTGTGCACCATTGCTGAATACATTACATCATCTCTCTCATCATAATCTTTTTTTTTGGGGGGGGGGGGGAATAAAGGGGAAATCTTGCTTTATTATCTGCGTTTAAATATTCTGTTCAATGTAGATTCTCTCATGGAACCCAGGCCCACGAAAAGAACGGCGGCACGTATGTAATTACAGTCAACCGATTCGCAATTGCTGAGAAAAGACAAAAAACTTACACTGTTAATTGTGACGAGGTGCAGAGGTCATCTCTTGTCAACGCTTTCGGCATTTATAGAGAATCGCTGCATTCATTCCTCATCTATAATACGAAACTTGAGTAGGCCTATAATATTATTGTAATACATTCAAGAAAAGCTTTCCCTTTATTGTGGTCGTTCTCTCAAGGATGACCTACCTACCTCCCATCTCAAACACCAGTTTTATTGCACTACATAAACAAACCTTTTGTTTACGGGGATGTTAAGTTGATATGTTTAGTGCGGTTTATGTTTCGGATAAGACACAAAAAAGGTCTGAAATTGACCTTGTAACAGAAGAGGAATAATATCACTTTTGAGCATTTTCAGGGGTGGGTATCGCGTGTTCTTTTTATGCCTTAAATAAATTAATTTATGAAATCACTGGTGAAAGCCATTTGGGTCTGACATTTAATCTCCCAAATCCCTCCGCACTTATTGTTCATTGTTAATTTCTCTGTATTGCATTTCCTGCCTCAGTGCAACGCTCTAAACAAGTCACTCGGTGTTCTTACGCTTCTTAAAAAAGGCCCACTTCTGAGGGACCAGAAGGAAGGATGATCAAGCTTTGGACTTAAATGGTAACAGGGTATGTATATATATATGGGTCGATTATGATAATGTGCCAAAAGTTTTGGCGGTTGGGCCTTGAACGTAATTGAAATGGCTCAATATTTCGGTCTGGGACTTTCAACAAAGCGCACCGTCACCCCACTGTGCTGAGGTTTAGCTACATACCGTATTAAAATCCACTGTTCATTTAGAGGGAAGGTCCATGTGGAACGAGCAACGCAGGACATGTTAGCGCCCAGCGCTTGTCTTGGCTACTGAGCGCCATTAGACAACTGTTACCATTCAGCGACAGGTTTCGGAACTTCCTGTTTACGAGCAAAGTTCGGCTCCTGTAGTTATAAGAGGTGCCCCTCTTCACGAACCTGCTATTTACGTGAGCAACAGAAATAATGATGGCCTGACGTGAATCTAAAACGGGCAGTGGGGAGGAAGAGGTGGCCGGTACTGTCAGGCCAGATAAACACAAACAGCTAATCAACGGACGGAAACGGAGCCGCCTCTTCGACTGGCCGCATGGCCATCCTGATTCCGGATCGTTCCTTTACGGGGTATCGATATGTGTGTGGCGGAAGAGTGACCGATTTGTAATGGGAGAGGGGGTATGTCACATAATGTGGAATGGGGGGGGGGGGGGCCGCATTGGTGCTGAGGGTGTTTCTGAAATGCGGGCTTTGATCTGCATGGAAACGCCAGTACGCCATACACCACAATGGTGCTCACGATCAACTTAGGCGGGTGCCACAGGTTTCGAGAATACCGTAAGAAACGTATACTCAGATGCCAAATGTGAACATGACCCAAAAACTGAAACTAAGGATTAAAATAATAAAATAATTTTTAAAATAATAAAAACTTTCTAATAAAAACAAATGGTCCTATACTGGGCTTCGTCATTGAAGTATTGTGTCACTTTCAGGATGCATCTAAATCTTGTAGTATCAACCAAAGTCATGCCTAAACCTGAAAACTGGTTAAAAGGGTTGGTTAATCATGTCACATAAATCCCATCATGCAGCAGGACCCCAAAGCTGCTTGACACGGGTGTCCTGAAATGTCCCAAAATGTCCCGAAGGTGCTTTCTGATCCTTCAATGAGCTCTCTGAACAGAAAGATTAGGTTACATGTCAGAGACCTGTCTTTCCCAGCCTACCTTATATACAGTGTAAGGATATACGGTCCAGCAGACGGCGAAATGCACCCAGAAGACTAAAACGCATCGCTGAGATGAATCAGCGTTTCTTAATGACCTGAACAGAAACTGAATCCTGTCTAAGGTAAGAAACAGAATTATCCCTTCTGAAATATATCAGATTACAAGACGCAAAACACACAGACAGACAATAATAGACTTCACCTTAAATTCTGTCCAGGTACCATAATTTATCTGAAATAGTGACCCACCTCTTAAATTTTGGCCCAGTATACTTTGTTTAATTATAAATATTGTTCCCTTACTTTAACAGCAGATTAAGTTGCTTTTGTGTTAAATATAAACGCAACAATCGCTCAGCACAGTGTCTCGAAATTCTGGCATAAGGTGATATTCATATAAAGTTCATACTCTCCGTCATTTCTGAAGAAAAAATATGGTGCTTACTTCATTATGCTATGGTAAGTTACATTGACCTTTTCTAACTATTGATGTCCACAATGTTTTGACGAGAGTTTCTAAACACTGGTGTTCAACCAAGAATAGGACATGTACCTCACCTCACCTAACCTCATGTCAGATCTCATGTTAGCTGTAGAAGAGTATCACTTCCTATTTAAGTCATTTTGATGTCCTACAGAAACAGGGCAGGCAAACACCATGAGTTCCATTTTCATTGCTCCAATCCGGAAAAACGCATTAATATGCATTTAGTACCAGTGAAAAGTCTGGAGACACCTGCATTTAATGCATCTGTCTATTTTAACTCTGTTATTCATTTATTGTTAAAAGCCTCTAGGCAGTGAAGTAATACATATCAAATATTGCAATGACTAAGAGAGGTGTTCATCTCTAAATTTTCTCAAATTTTTCTCTTCAAAATAGCTCCCTTTTGCTTTGATGACAGCGTTGCAGACTCTTGGCTTTCTTTCAACCAGATTCCAGATGTAGCCACCTGGAATGCTTCAACAGTCCTGAAAGAGTTTCCACAAGTTCTGGATACAAGTTGGCTACCTTGCTCTTACTCTTCGATCCAAATCATCCCAAACCAACTCTTTAGGGTTTAGATCATGGGATTGTGGGGGCCAGGTTATCTGTCTCAGCACTCCATCTCTTTCCTTATTCACAAGGTAATACTTACTACATAACTTTGATGTGTTCACAGTGCCATTACCTGCTTGAAAAACCAATGATTTTCAGTTGTGTCCAGACCTTTGAATGATACAGTATATTTCTTCATTAATGTAAAACCTTTTCAACTAAAACGTCTACCTGTCCCTAACCCTGTCCAGGTTATCCGATACACAGATCTTCTTGAAAATAATTTCAATCTTTGCAGCTGCATCTAAAACTAAACTCTTACTCCATTACCTTGACGTCACAGCAAAAAGATCTGAAATGTTCAGCCAAAGGGTTAAATTTTCCACTATACAGCTCAGAAAGGTTGTGTTTAGACATAGTAGCTCATGGCTGATAAATATAGCTGCACATTTAAACCTGCAATTCCAAAAGAAACAGGAAAGTAAATGCAAAACGCAGATACCCAAGAGCAGGTCTCTCTTAATAGGGTTGCAGAGACAACTGAGCTTCCATTTAAATAGAAACTCTGAGTCGGAAGCAGGAGTTCAAACAGCTGCACGAACTTTAATAAACAAGCGTGCACATTTCCGTGGAAAACCTGAAGCCACAAGTTACTTTTATTATACCCCGTCCAGTTGATCTTACGAAAAGCAAACGTGAGGATCAAGTGGATGTCCACGCCCACAGAAGGGAAGGTGAGTTTAGCAGCCGGCCTGTAGTCACACATCACCAGCGCAAATCGTATGTTTGCCTTCTTTCTCCGCCACCACAGAAAAAACAAACAGTCGGCCGCAGATGTGATGTCATATGTCAGCACCGTGGAAACGGTTCACAGGCTGGCTTGTGTGTTTTTGCTGTTTTGATCGATATTTTTGCAAACACCTTTGGATGTGGCTGTGACAACCTCAGCTGCAAAGATCGGGTGATCGGTCAGTCACCTGTGAGATAAGAGGTGAATGATTTATTCATAGTACTAGTGAGTCCTGGATCATTATCGTCAATTAAGTCATAATTACTGAGGCACTGATTGGTCCCTGCATTGATTCTCTGGAATTAGCAAACAGAACCAAGCTGATATAGAACAACTTATTTTACATCAGCTCTGTACAATGTTTTGTTTATCTAAAGCCCCAAAAAAATCAACAGTGAAGTATTATGCCGCATTTTAGATTATTTTCAGATAGATTGATACTCAAAAAAGCAAATACTGAATTCCATGTCAAAATGTCTGTATCAAACCCTGCGCACAGTACCAGTCAAAAATCTAGACACACCTGCTTTTAATGAATTTGTCAGTATTGTAACTATGTTATTCACCTTATAGTAAAAGGCCTTGAGGCAATGAAGTACTGTAATATATATCAAAAATTGGAATGCCCAAGGGAAGTGTTCAGTATCTCGAAATTTTCTCAAATTTTAGCCTCGTCAACAGTCCTCCTTTGGTTCGATGACAGCACTGCGGACTCTTGGCATTCTTTGAACTAGCTTCTAGATGTAGCCAACTGGAATGCTTCTCCTACAGTCCTGAAGGAGTTTCCACACATTCTGGGCACAAGTTGGCTACCTTGCTCTTACCCTTCAATCCAATTCATCCCAACCCAGCTCTATAGGTTTTAGGTCAGGGGATCAGGTCACAACACTGCATCTCTTTCCTTGTTCACAAGATGACTGCATGACCTTGAGATGTGCATAGGGTCATTATCTTGTTGAAAAACAAATGATTTTCAGTAGGTTTTTCCGGATTTTTGGCTGGTACCAAAAAGCAAAGTGAACTGTTGAGATTAGCAAGCACATATAACATCTCACATTTTTAAGTGTTCTGCTCCTGCGGTTAAAAGGTAAAAAAAAAAAAAGGTTAAATTGCAGACATTACTCAGCATATAAAAGAATAACGATGAGAAGGGGGCTGCTTTAAGACATTTTACTGACACGGTGTGATGAAATCAGCCGTGGAATGCAGATGTACCAACCCCAGAATGAAACCAAGGTCAGCTTGTCAACCATGTACATTTCCAAACCAGAACTCTAAGTCTAATGGAATTTAGCTAACTTTCTGAACCCCACCCCCCCCCTCAAAAAAAAGAGACCATATCTATGGTTAACTGGCCCTGTGCAGAGGATTATAAGCGTGTTTGAAGAAACCATGACAGCTCACCAGTTTACACAGTATCAAAGGGTACACATTCAAACTTGTCTTCATTTGGTAAAGCATGCTAATATATTAACGCCATTAATTTTGGATAATGCACTACATATTTGAAGTGATATAGAATATATATTATACTTGATTTTGCAGCTCATGCTCATAGTACGATGGTAAATGACATCCAAGGGCAGAAAGGCAGCACACCTCAGACAGATCAAGCTGAAACATCTCTCAGCGTGCTGTTAATGCCAATGTTAGCGTTAGCCGCCCAGGCTCTCAAAGAGCTGCTCTGTTCTCAGCAATGTAAATCAGGTGTTTTGCCTCAATGTGTTTATTGTACTATTGTGTGTCTTTTTGGGGAAGTTCCTTACCTTGACAGGTCCTTGGCAGATTTCGGGCAATTTACGAGCCCCTTATGAGATATCCCGGCTACATTATTGATGTTTCCATTGAGTAACGGATCAGATCACTCAATGGTCTGGGTTTGTGTGTCTTGTGTGTTACTTTTGTGGAAACACTGAGGAATAGTACCCCCCCCTCCCATTTAGGTAAGCCTTTCAACTCTGCAGGGGCTTGGCCCTGCCCCCACAGAATGCTTCATATTAGTGTGCTTATCTCAATAATGACCTGAGCGTTCCATTTGATAATCCAAACTACTCCTCTTCATGCTCAATACCCACACTCCAAGAACTCACCCAGTGTCTGAAAAGAAACCAATTATTTACTTTCAAATAACTTTACCTCAAGTAAGTTCCCTAGCAATTTACTTCAACCCCTCTATACAGCTGAATATTCGCTGCACGTGATGTGTCCTATGGTACCTTTCTAGTGTTAAGCAGCACATCCAGGGACAGTGTGTTAACCATTGGGTTTCTGTGTCATTCCTGCTCCCAATGCACCAACCACAGTATCATTGATCAAATTACACTATTATGATTTGCCATCACTATATACAGAGTTGCTCAAAATCAAGGGTAGTATTGAATCAATATTTCCTAACTGACATACTGCTAAGATAAATACAGAACCAGTCAAAAGTCTGGACACACCTGCTTTTAACACATTTGTCTCTATTTTAGCTATGCTATTCATCTTATAGTAAAAGGCCTTGAGGCAATGAAGTAACACATCAAGTACTGTTACGTCCAAGAGTTCAACATCTAAAAATTTTCGAAAATTTTAGACTCTTCAAAATTACCCCCTTTTGCTTTGATGACAGCATTGCAGACTCTTGGCATTCTTTCAACCAGCTTCCAGATGTCGCCACCTGGAATGCTTCTCCAACAGTCCTGAAGGAGTTTCCACAAGTTCTGGGCACAAGTTGGCTACCTTGCTCTTACTCTTCGATCCAACTTATCCCAGACCAGCCATAAAGGATTTAGGTCAGGGGGATTGTGGGGGCCGGGTCATCTGTCACAGTGCTCCATCTCGTTCCTCGTTCAAAAGATAATACTTACCGAGGTGTGGCTAGTGTTGTTATCTTGTTGAAAAACATATGATTTTCAGTAGGTGTGTCTAGACTTTTGTTTAATGCATGCCTTTTAGAGCAAGTATACGGTGAGTCTGTGCTAGTGATAAAGAACAAGGAGAACATGTTGTGGGTGTCAGTCAGGCAGGAGTTGCTTCCATTGGGGGCTACCCTATAACATACACACAACAGTACGTCACTAAAAACAGAGACCATGGTGGATCCACTAGATCCAGGACTGGTTGAGTATATTCAGTATATCAGTGATGCCTGGCTGATCTTGCAGATTGTTCGTCAGAGAGGGTAAAAATAAATAAATAGAAATAAAAGTTAAGGAAAAACCTGGTTAGACCGCTACACCCATGACAGGCTTACCAGATTATGGTTATTTTTGATCTCACCGGAAGGTACGTTTTGGTAACGCAACAAAGAAATCAACGTGCAAACTACTAACACAAGGTCTAGTGATTAATAACAGCTGTTTAGCTACAACTCACAGGGAGCAAGGAGGTATGGTAGCTGATGGCTTTTCAGTGCACTATAAATGAAAAAATACTTTGTGGTATCACATGGATGCACGTATGCAGCAATTGGTAGTTTTACGAAATATACTACAATCATCCTGGCAACTTAAAAGAAGGGTAATAGGGGACTGTTTGGACTGCAGAAAGACCAAACAAGTCAAGGCAGCAGACCACCATGGCTCCTAATTAAAATATATACAATAGCTGAGGAGGGTGCCTCATTTCCAGGCTCTGTGAGAAATTCACTAACCCTAATATTTGGGGGCAGGGGGAAGGGTAGCTGAAGAGGCCATTAGTAAAATGGTGGACCGTTTTAGTAACAGGAGATATGATGTCAGTTTGCGGACCACGTCAGCCCCTACTCCGTGCAATATCACGCTAATATCTGGTTGCTAAAATGCTAAAGTGAGCGTAGCGACGCGACGCGATGTAATAATGTTACCGTTCACGGCTCGTTTCAGTTTCTACTCCTGGACCAGGCGCACAATTTTGATCCCCTTCGCATGCAGTTATTCTGCAAGGCACACAAACCAAACCCAAGACCGAAGTTTTACTTTGGAAACTCCATCCAGAGTTGCACCCTGGAGTCCATTTCTGAGTCACGGGGAATGTGGCAAGGAGACATATCTTCTCAGATGACCACACGAGCCTTCTTCCCCAGTGAGTTAGTTACTGTACAGGAGATGCGTGAACGCTGGCAGAACCAGAAACCACATACGCACGCGCGCGCGCACACACACACACACACACACACAGCCCAGCGGATGACAAACTCCAGGCGAGCAGTGGCGTCTGTGAATGCCAGACACGTGACACCGTCTCCGACACGGGCTGAGAGGCCGGTGAGTCCTGCAGCTCACGCTGTGACGGGTGTAACTGGACTCGCCCCCCCCCCGCCCCCAAAAGCACACTTCTCAGATTCATCTAAAAGCGCCGTTTTATGGACATTTAAAAATATGCCTCCCCCCCAACTAGATTTTCTTCCTTTACAAAATGTCCCGTATGACGAGTCGTTCTCAAGTGGTTAACTGCACAAACCCTATTCAGTCATATGTCATGCAGTTTACCTCACTGCTATACAGCAAACAGCCCATAATGATACAGCGTCATAGACAGGCTGACATTTCCAAAGCACTGCCAAAGAACTTCTTTAGATGCTTAATTTTAGTTTACTTTTTTTCTACTTATCTTCCAGTCATTAAGAGGTCATCGCTTAACAGAGAATGAATCAAGTAAACAAATAAACTGACAGTCATATCAATAAAGCGAATATAAATAGAGAAAATTATCTCTGAATATTAAAACATGATAAAAATGTAAAATGCATCCCCCTGCAGTTACAGTACAGAAAATAAAATCAATGAAAATGGTTCAGGCCACTAAATTTTGCAATGAAAAGTAAACACTAAAGCTTTCAGTGCCGATTATCCTTAAACTGCGCTTCATTTTCTGGCCGAACTCTTTATAGATGCCGCTGAGGTGGGGCTTTGATAAAGCCACTTCATCTGCCACTTGTACAAGTACAGGTACGTAGGAAATCTTTCGTTTTCCAGCATCTGGTGTTATTCCCCTATGGGACACACATCAGAGTGAAGCCTGGAGTGAAAGCGAAGGGGTATGTGTTTAATTCATTATTCAATGTGGTCCGCAGATCGATCTTTCCTTTGCCACAGAGAATAAAAAAACCATATTACGTCATTCTATCACCCCCCACACACACACACACACACACACACGTCTCTCTTTCAGCTCAAGAAAAGCTGACATGGCTGCTTGAAGCAAAGATCTCCTAGCCAGTGCCCCCCAGGTTATTTAAGTTTGAGACCCCTAGCGTGGGGTCTGTCATTGATTCACCACCCTGGAGCAATTTTCCAGGATTAAGGACCTTGATCGAGGGCCCAACGCTGACAAGATCACTCTTGGGCCCATGAGCAAGGCCTGCATCCACGTGTGGCACGGATACAGCGGCCTGAATGATGGAATTAACTTGCACGTCTGCCGAAAATCAACATTAACAACTGCCTCCTTGTTTTCTTACAGTCAACACCCGAAATTAGCTCTGTCACCAGCACAACTGTAGAGGGGCCGAATGAGGTCAGCTCACGAACAGGCTTCTCTCCCTCGTCACGCTGTGTTTACTTCCTACTCCTGCCCCCCCCCCCCGCCCCCGTCTGCTTTCTGGATCATGTGCTGAGGGGCACCTGCTCGTCTTCAATCTAAGCCGAAGAATCGCATCGGCATGTCCAGCGACTTTTACGTTATTCTCCTACCTTTCACAGTAAAGGCTATACGGTGCCAGACGGGCCTCACAGTACAAAAATCATGCACCATGTCCTCAGATAATGAAGTAAAGGGCCCAGAAATTAATGATGCAATGATGTAATATTGAATACAATAATGATCGATTCTGCGAAAATGCAGTACATCCTTTTCCATTAATGTGCAAAACATTATGTGTTTTTTTTTTTGCTAATCTCTAACCCTAAATTAGTGCAGCAACACCCTACAGCAGGTGGGCTACGGTACGCATGGTTGGGATGGCTGACGGCATGTTTGAGTAACGCCTTTCATCACCTCTGCTATTCTGCCCTTTGTTACAGAGTGGAAAGACTGAAGACTCCAACCCCCCACTCAAAGTGATCAAATGAAAATGACTACATCCCACATCTGTCATCTGAACCCTAGACATTACTCACCAATTAAGCATGTGATCCACCTGTGATTGGACCACAAATTTGTCTCCACCTCCTGGCCGCAAGCATGCGGCGAAGTGTGTTCCGGTTTAAATAAGATCTGTTCTGACATCGCCCAAAAGCGTTTGGCTGTTGCAAAACAGTTCCTGCTACCCTACGATTACGATAAATGAATTTCCATTCCTGATAGCCTCCTGCTGAACCAAAATGAACTTCTCTTCAGAGAATTTAATTATACACTGAGGCACAAATCTCAGTTTTCAAAAAAAAAAAATAATAAATGAACTTGGCGGGGGCTATCATAATTTCCTTGGTTATCTTTCAATTATAAGGCCACCCCGGCACACAAAAAAAACCTTGTGTGTCTCATAGCTGATGCTGGCTAGTCCCTTAATCTTATGAACTGTCAGCACAAGAGACATAAACCAATCACAGCTGACGGGGTTACATGGGGCCAGGGAGGTACCTGGGCCGGTTTAGCAAAAAGGGGGGTTTGTGTGGATCACAGGTGCACTCGCCTGGTCTGGATAGCCATCGAATAACCCAGTCCTCGACAAGCAGCTTATACGTTCACTGTATCTGGGCACAAGACCACGTGGACCAATCAATACTGTCTGGTCCACGGGCATTTGATATCAGCTGGCAAAACTGAGCTGCTCTTCTGAAAGGATACTCTTCGACTGCTCTTCCCTGAAGGAACAGCTGCTCTGTGATATCTTTTAGCAGACTCGTCCCCAGCGTCGACTTCCTAAATCCAATTAGATATTCATTGCAGACCTGGGCTTATTGAGCAGGGCTCCTTGCACTGCACGGGTGATCCTTATCGCGACAGCATCGGGTGACGTTGCCTTAAATAAAGGGCTTGGTCCTGGACCCCAGCATCTGCCTTGCAAACTGAGTCAGCGTGCCTGGTGCTAAACTTGAGGGCGGGAGAGTGAACGTGAACCTTTACGGAGTTAAATGGGGCTACACGAAATGCTGAAGCAGGGTCAAGAGTTCTTGAAATGGGAGAGGGAGAGAGTGTGTAAAATTTATGCACTGGGTGAATCAGAGAGCCAGTCAAGGAAAAGTAAATAAATACATAGAGCAGTAAGTGCCAAGGCAAGTTATCCAAGCCAAAAACGATGAGTTAAGGCATGGTAAGGGCATGCAATTACAGATTAAACATATAAAAGTGTTACAAGGCTTAATAATCAACAAATAAAACAATGTTCAGCGTGTACTGAGGCACTTACGTTTCTTTCTCAAGTTGCAATTTTTGAGTGAAGTTTACCTTATATTAAACATTAAACACAACTAGTAGGCCCTTTTGAGACATTAATACTAAATATCAATTAATAGCTAATCCGTGTTTTAAGGCCATAAACAAGTCACACGGACTTTCTCACACAATCACACGTTAACAGAAGAATTAGAAAGAGAGCCCTAAAAAGGGAACGTGCGAATTGTTTGAAACGCAACATTAATAAAACATCGCTTTATTTACTTTAAAATGCTTAAATCACCAGGCCCTCAATTTAAACCAAAGTTGGTATTTGACCAATCGAGTGAAACAAAGCATAAATCAGGGAGGGTTCAGAAGGTACGTAAATTACATAGCCTGCGGCTGTTCGCCCGCATGAAAAGGCTCCTTTAATAGTTACACCGAAACCAAATCTCAAGAGATACGAAAAGTGAGGGTTTTTCCCCACTCTATACCTCACTTGAGGTTACACTTTAAAAGTTAAAAAGTCATTACGTTTCCTGCGCCGGTTTATCCAGCGTGCGCCGAACAAAAGGTGTTCATTCATTTCAATTGACCACATGGGAAATGTCCGTCAGGAAGAAAAGCGCTGCGCTTTAAACCCTTTAAAGTAAAGGAGCAGATGAAGGGGGGAAAAGCGGCGTTTGAAGCCCCCGAGGTTAGTGTTACACACTTGTGATGGGGAGAGGCCCGCATGCCGGCTTACCGCTCAGCCCTTTCAAGCCGGAGTGTTGAAACGTGTTGCCGACACTTGATTCAGCCCCCGATCCATGACGCTGAGCAGACGACACAAGGAGGAACAACAATAACAGGATCATTTGGATGACGGTGAACTGCGAGACCTATGGATTGGACTTCAGAGCCGGGCGTCTTAGGACGTGTTTTGTCACCATTCACGATCTGTGCTGGGTGCGAGAGCCGGTATCCCGATTTAAAAGCATCGGCGGACAAACTAGTATCCACATAATCGGATCAAAAAGTCCCCTTCACGTCGGTAAAAGGTGAAAAAAGAAACTTTACATGCTAGGCTATTTGATGCACCCACAGACCCTCCAGAAAAGTTGAATCGCTGCACGCCAACGCGCAAGTCTGCTCCGTGGGATGCAAGCACAAAGCACCTGCTTACTTTGTTAAAACTCCGGCAAAAGTTTTAATGTTCATCAAGCAAGTCTAAAGACTGCACCGTCCGCATATGCCGGGTTATCCTGAGGCGTGCAATTAACGTGATGAACTTTCCTGCACTTTTATGATGGAGTATAATGGTCCATGTCCTTCGTTTTCGAGTCGCTGCCACTTTATCCTATCAGTCGTCCCCAAAGTACTCGATCGCGTCCATTATTCTTGCATTGCGGGCGGAGACGTGTACAGTGCTGCGGGTACTTCGCTAAAAATCCCAACTTCTCCCGGACGATCCCGTTAAGACGGACTCCCGATGCTGCGTGAAGTCTAATCCCATGTATCGAGAGGCAGTACTGAGGCGGCGGCGTCTGAAGCATGAGTGGACCCAGACTGCCAACTGGCGACACAACAGGTGCTGTACATAAAGTCAAACTTCCCAGTCAAGGGAACTCCCCCCCCCAGCTCCCACAGGGACGCCCAAACTAAATAGTCGCTCCTGCTCCGTAATGTAACCGAAGACGCGCTCTTTCGTTACACGCGTTAAATATATACGTGATAAAATTCAAGTTATTGTAAGCGCTTTACCAAAATTAAACATGTTATTCTCTTGTCATTATCCACGCGGTATCCTGACATTTGCAAACGTCGGTTTTGATGGGATAACTTCACATGAGGACAAATTATGTGTATATGTTGATATGAAAAAGAGAGTCGTATGTAGGAATACCAATTCTATATGAAATGAATCCAAACAGCTGACTCAGAGTCAAACCTGCTGATGATTTTAATGAAGAAACACGTCGGATGCCTTCAGGATTCATAATCAGCATTTTACTGCTTTACTCCTTCGAGATACTCAGTTTTCACATTGTAAGTAATAAAATGGTAATTGTAACGTCCGGTTTGGCATCTCTCTATAAAACTGTATGCAACACAGTGGAGGAAAACTCCTTAGTCTTATAATGGTAATCTTTCCGGTGTGCTAAAGTGCGTTCTTAGGTATAGATAATAATACATAATAAGCAATAGGCCCAGACAAACATATCATTTATGGCATTTAGGCAGACTAAATAAGTATTCTTCTCAAAGCAAATTATGAATGGAACTAACTTATTGTAATTCTTTCATCCGTAGAGAATTGCATTTTTTCTTTTCTTTTGAAGCATCAGTATTCTGCATTGGTGATGAGGTGACAAAGGCGTCTTAATGAGTTAATGTTGGGGCTTTGTGCTGGCTGCCGCATCGTCCCAGCCTTGTTAGGCTCTATTATTTTGTAGACATGCCTGTTTTTCTGGCTCAGGGATGTTCCACAACATTTAGGGGGGAACGTGTTCAGGTCTGTAATTTAACCGCTATAGGGTGGTACATTGGATAAGTGTTGTGGCCTGACACCTTTGGGGTTGAGGGTCCATCGCCTGCCCCTGTGTCAGTACATTCTCCTTACTTTCATGGTGGATTCCTGCAACTACTCTGATTTCCTCCTGCAGTCCAAAAATGCTTCTATGCACTGGTGTCTCTAAATTGCTCATCGTGCGGGTATGTCCCTTCTGCTGCTCTGACATCCCATCCCAGGTGTCCCCGGTGCTACACTGTCCCGGATTGGTTCCAGGCGCACCCATCACCCTTTCTTGGGTAAGCGGTCTGACATATGGATTAATGAGCTGTTATACTGGTGAACGTATATGATAATATCTCAGTATTCTGGCACTTGGGTCACTGGTCTGCGAGGGCTACTCACATAGCTTATGGAATTGTTAGCGGAATGTGGCTTAAATCAGGCGACACGGTGACCCCGCTGACAGCGACGTGCCGTGCGTGCTTCGCGCGGTTGGTGCGCGGCGTGGCCGTCGACGCCTGCCGTCCAGTGGCGTCTGCTCTGGGCACCTGCCCCCCCGGCCTCGTGACCCGACTGTCGCCGGCGTGAGTTTGTGCGTCCGCGGTGAATTAAGGCTGTAACTCGCCATATCGCCGCCTTGGAAAGAGATGCACTGTGGTGCAGTAGGAATTGCGTGAAGAGAAAAAAACCCCTTCAGTTAAGATGAATGAAGACAAAACACAAAGGGAGCCATTTCTTTAAATTAGCAGTAGAAAGATGCAATATCCACCATGTTGAAAGATTGACTTGGGCACCACGTGTTATGGGGACGGCTGATCTTAATGTCACATAAGAGAGAGTAATCCTTCCCTCCTGTTTCCAATTTGTGTCACAGGGTATGACCGCATGAAATGCTTTTCATGTGCTTATTGTTATTTTTTACCCATGAACAGAATCTTCTAAGAGTTTATATTCCCTTAAACTACCTTCTCTCTTATAAAGGGGGGGGGGGGGGGGGGGGTGCTTCCCTATTTTTATT
>JAODJU010000085.1:2645088-2658800 GCA_026776725.1 Gnathonemus echidnorhynchus
TCTCTGGGCCTTGGGGGGGGGGGGGTGCTTACCGATTTTGATTGCAATTCTTCATCCATGATGCAATACCTGGACAGTCTACCTCAGAGTGCGCATCGTAGCCAAGGTGCTAGACGGGATGTTGGGAAACCATGGGAGATCAAAACGTGCGTTTAATGTTAAAGTGAGTGAGTATAAGCATTTAGCGCAACTTATCAGTGGATTGTCAAACCGGCATCTGGTGCAAGGTCCCGTTCTTTTGTCTGCCTGAAGGTGTCAGGTTGCATTTTGTGCCGGGAAAGAGCAGATGTCTGCACTCTGGTGCAGAAACATTTTCTTTCTATTCCCTCTTTTTTCCCCCCTCAAGGTTTTGTCTGAATAGCTTTGGTATTTTGTCTCCATGGCCTCCTCTCGTTCCTCGCACGGCCCGGCGGTATTTGTGAATCGCCTCGTCTCTGATTTGTACGAAAATGAATAAATACGCTGATAAAGCCGGGCTCTGAGGCGGCTTTTTAGAGGCTCTGAGGCGGCTTTTTAGAGGCTCTGTGGGGGATTGTCGTAATGATATCTGAGGGGGGCGTACAGCCATGATTCATGGAGATGTGTATCCTCGCATTACAAGGTTCCAGAACGGTAAACTTTTGCTTACGAGCTAGAGACACCTGGTGGTCTCTTCAACCAGTTCTGCCTTTAGCAAAAGAGGGCAACTTACAAGGGTAACGATAGCCCTTAATTAACTGTTAACTTAATGTTAGCCATATAGCTAATGCTATTTGCGCAAGTACTTGTTTTTTTTTTCCCTATTGTTGCAGGTTGCTGAACCAGCACTTATTAATGCGTAGGGATGCTCAAATGCCTTCGTAACATCTGTATGATGTGTTAGACGCCAGTTATCTCCAGCTGTATACACTGGAACCGTGAGCTCTGCCAGTTGCTTCCAGATTAGCGTGCTGAGAGAGCAAGAAGCATCGTGGCATCTATGATAGCCAGAGGCTTGCGGTCGCACAAACTTAAAAAATGCACACGTGTCTTTAATTCTCTTTAAGAGATTTGGTTGGCAGATGAACAGGAGAGACGCAACTGTTTATGTCTCAAAAGATCTTTTTGGTCTTTTCAGACTATAGGCAGTATGTTTACCTTTAGGAAAGCCAAGTTAGAATATTATAGCGATAACACCATAAGACATGCCTCCTTTGTTTCAGTTGTAGCCCATATTTATCGTAATTCAACACGTGTGTTTCACTCTGCATGTCAAACCTTTCTGATTACCTCTGGGATGATAGCTAGATACCACCCATCAAAGCAAGGGGATAGTTATGCACTAATGCGTCACGTGCGAGGGCTGTCCGTGGCTGTCCAGTCAGCACAAGCGAGCCTGCCGTGTTTACAGTCTTCACGGATTTTCTGGTAATCCCTGTCTGTCAGAGGAGCACATGTGATTTACGTTAGCTTCACATGCATACGGAGATAGCTGTTGCATTTCTCACTAGTTCCTGCTATGTTTCTTATATTTTATATTTTATTTTTTTTGCATAGATATTTGAACCAATATGTTTTAAATTAACCAAACAGACTGGCTTTCAATAACACAATCATATCATATAGTTTGGTGGCCATTGAAGAGAATTTCATCAAAACAGTGAGATTTGATTAATGAAGGGCATTCCCTATGTATGCAATCAAAATATTGGTTTTTTTTTTAAATGGATATTCTGAATGTCACAGGTCTGTTGTAAAGCAGCATGATTCATTCCTTTATTCCAGAGTAATGTATGTTTCAGCAGCTGCTATTTCAGAAATTTAAAAATGTTTGTTTAATCAAATGTACTGGTTATGCTAATCAGTGTAATGCAGTTTAGGATATGCAATTTGTATTTTACAGCATTGAAGGAAAAGAAATGTAATGTTTCAGGGCACATGGTATATCTGTACTCCTCCTGCAAAGTCTCAGCTGAGAATGCAAGAAGAGGCCAGCATTTCAGCACCACTCTCAGAAAATAAAAAAAGCTGTATTACTTTGCTTTGAATCTACCTTTTCATGTACGTTTACTGTGGAAATGTAAATCTCACCAAGCTCAGGTCTCATATCCAGAATGCATTCGCTTTCATTAAAACTCACTGTTACTGTGTTTGACAAAAGGCATCTCTTGTTAAGCCACATCTGAGCAGTCGCAAAGATTGCATGCGTACGTTAATGTGCTTTTAAACTCTCTGTTTGTATTTCCTTGCTCAGATTTCTGCTCCATCTGAAATTTGCCTGTATGCTTATGTGACATTAAGATCAGCCTTTCGGCTCTCTGGTGTACATCCTTCCATTCTGTTCCCTTCTGTCACATTGACCTTGAAGTGTAACAGTGAACATTTTGTCTGAATAAGCTTTCAGAATTGCAGTAAACTATATGGGCAACATTGCTATGTGTGACAGCAGTCTTGCTAAGGTTCACACACTTTTTTTTCCTCTTTGAAATAGTTCTTCTTATAGTGCCTTTTGTGCTGATATGGTCAAAGGGCCTCCTGCAATGCAACCATAATAACTAGTCAATTTTCAGTCAATTTCATCCTGTTTCCAATCATACAGGTCAGCCAGCTAACATTTCAGGTTAAGATGCAAATCTGAAGAAAAATACAAGAATCTCTGGAGGTTCTTCCTACGATAGACAGAGAAAGTCTTCTGCAGAAACACTCAAGGATGTCTGTCAAGTAAATGCACATTTATTTAAGATTTTATGTTGAGTTAACTCTTATCCTTATATTATTTTAGCTTTATTACGTTGTGGCTATCAGCTATCAGCTAATATATCAACTCTATATGCGTGACGGCGATGATAATTGATGAGAGGATCACACGTGCGCAGAAAGATGCTGGCGCTGCGGAATCTTCGCACGGTAGCTGTGACTCCACATCTTGGAGCGGTGCTGATGCGGCGCTTTTTGCGGCGTTGCGGTTCCTACGCATGCGCCGGAGCAGGTGCGGGGACTTGTGCTCCATCTTGGTCATCCTAAAGGCCGGCCGAGATATAATACGGACGGGAGGGGAGGGGGCATATGGAAATAGAAAGGGACCGACTGATAGATGATAATATGGTCCATCGGAAGTTAAAACTCTAATTTCCCGTTTTGTGCTTGTCATACATAGCTGCGTAAGGAAACAGGAAGCGCTCGATTACTTTTGATGGTAATCTCCTGTCCGGGCAATCGGTTGTGTTGCATCCTTTGCCATTAATTTTGCAGAGCAAGATCGTTTGGAGATCATCGCAATATCTTGGTAAGTTATTAGCGCTCTGTAGAGTTCATTATCCCTTAGGTGATGTGCCGCATTATGTATGTCTACATCGCATCGGCTATAGCTGCGTTTTTCGCTTGTGTTAAATTGGATTTTCAGTCCTCTTCTCTCCATTATCGGTAAGTGAAA
Organism: Gnathonemus echidnorhynchus; assembly: GCA_026776725.1. Classification (NCBI taxonomy): domain Eukaryota; kingdom Metazoa; phylum Chordata; class Actinopteri; order Osteoglossiformes; family Mormyridae; genus Gnathonemus; species Gnathonemus echidnorhynchus. The sequence goes on from JAODJU010000085.1 coordinate 2,648,480, forward strand.
TTGTGTTGACCAGCGTTAAGTGCTAACGATCATAGGTATAGCGGTGCATGCGTTTGGTGGTCATACACAGGAAATGCATACCGGAGTTTACTCAATGCTTCGATCACTTACACCACGAGGTTCACTTCGTTTCTGCCAAAACCATCAGTTGCAAAGCAAATGCCTTAATTTACTAGCATACAGTTAAACGAGAAGCAAGGGGCAGAGTTTAGCATTGGCAATACGAGCTGGAAGTTTCAAAATCTATTAATATTTTCTTATCGATTTACTTCTGAAATACTGCTACATTGGGTATTACTTGTTATAAATGCAGGAACTTAAAGGCTATCCAAAAATATCGTTGGACACCCCGTAAGCTATTACAATGGGAATAAAATGTATTTTTGCATGCCTTCACAAGGGCCACAAAAGTGGGTGATATTCTAATAAAAATCGTTATAGATTGTATTTATGGTTGTTGTCCATTTTTGAAAAAGGGCTTCAAATAAATTGTGCCTCGTTCAGACATATGGCTTTGCATCGTGGTTTTATTGGTTTACCAAGACACCGTGATTCGCTGCATAGGATACCGATGCGGCACTCATCTCGAGCCGCAAAGGTAGTTTTTATAAAGGGCCGGTGTGTAAGCGCGTGTATCTGTGGCATGTGCTTGCAGCTCTTGGGTATCTACATAATATATAACGTGCCAACCATGAAATGCACTTAATTGCACCTAATTTTGCATACCAGGGTTAGGCGGGAGAGGCCGCGTACTTTTGTGATGGTTAATGTGTGATCGAACGTCATATCAATTGTTTATCCTTCGAAACCATGCTGCAGTTTTACAGAACTGTTTTTGTTTTTTTTTAACAGGTCTAAACAATCTAACAACTTGTTTGTGAGAAAACCTGTAACTCGGGAAGTGTCACAGCTTGTAGGATATGAAGGGGAAAATATATCAGCAGAGGTGTAGCAGAAAACAAAATAAATGAATATAATGAATAGAATCCAGAAATAACCACATGTGAAAGATTATGAATGTGTTCAAAAATCAGGACAAAGAGTGGTCACTGAACATCTTTGAATAAACCATAAATTAACAGTATCAGACATTTCAGTGTCTAAAATGGTATCCTGTGACTTCACTGCAAACTTTGGTTTGATGGACTCAAACCTATACTTTTGTATTTAATTGTTAATTTTAAATTTTAATTGTCCTCTGGGTCAGGTCAGAAGAATGCCCTGTTTCAGCTAATTTAAACTAATAAAGTATTGTCACTCAGAATGCATGAAGCCTGCATGGAAAGTATATGTGAGGATTAACAGTTCAGTTGCTGCTATTGTAAAACATAATCTGTTCCGCTGAGGAGATAGAAGGGCGGATATTGCTGGGAAGATTCTGACTGGATGATATCAAATGAAGAGCATCTGGGTCTAGCAGGAGACGCAGGTGACACATATGTGCATGAAAACACCCCGAAATCAGGAGGAAGGATCTCAGATGATGCTGTAACAGACAGCTTGAAAGGTTCTAGAAGACATGCAGTGCGATGAGTCGATTGTTAAGGAAAGAGAAACCAATGGCAGTGAGTTGTAAGAGTTTGAAGGCAAATGTTCTTGGAAGTATATTATTAATGTGTATTAGGGGACTTGATTCTGAATTTTAGGAGTTTTAGGCTTGTTGTTCTTCTAGAAATTATCAAAATGTGGTTGGAACTGCTGTAATAAAAGATGGTGGTTAGATATGGAAAAGTTTGGGGTGAAGTCAAGGCGGGTGGAGTCTGACACGCGTAGCTGTGACGTCTGTGCCTCCGTTTCGATAGCTTTTCGGGGAGAATGCGGGCCGAGATGTGGCTGGTGAGACTGGGACTCCTGCTGCTGGTCTGCTCTCTGTGGGTGGCGGCAGGTTCCGCCAAGGAGAAAACCGCCAAGAAGGGGAAGAAGGGGAAGCAGGTGATCTGTCCCTCGTAAGTGTGCAGAAGGCGGGCGGAGAGCCAGTGCCGTCATGGCGCTCGAATGTGCGGCGAGCTGCGTTTTCACGGAAATGTTAAATCCTTTTTATAATCCTTCATGCCCTCCTACAAAACTGCTGTTTTTATGGTGGGTTAAGGATTGTTTATTGAAGGTGAAAATACAAAGGATATCAATAGACAGCATATGCAGTCGGTCTTAGTACGAATGAGTTTGATATGTGAAGTGTGTCATATTTCCTCAGACTTAGCAATTTAAATATGCAAATGCTTATTGGTATGTTTTTCTGGTGTACCATATATTATTATGGCAGAGTAGTAACTCTAAGGCTAGGACTCTGTGTCAGCAACCGGAAGGTTGCTGGTTCGAATCCTGCGAATGCCCAGAGTGATCCTCCTCCTTTGGGCCCTTAAGCATGGCCCTTAACCTGAAGCTGCTTCATCCTGGCTGCTTAATGCTGCTTAATCTACATCCGACGCTATAAGGAAGTCCTCCAACTTACATGGAAAAAATTGGGGGTGGGTGGCAGGATTGGCACTCCAGCTACCAGGAAAAAACTCACACAGGTCCTTTTGGACTAATGTGGTGCTGAGGTATCACCCGCTGCCCTCGGGTTCTCATCCCTGAGGTGGTTCGTCGTGTGGTTGGTGCAGTAATGCGCTGTAATCAACACATGCTCCTTACTTCTCTCGTATATTGTTAATATTCTTCTTTAGTTGATGACTGGATAAGGCAATTTTTCTTTCCTTTATATGGCTTAATTGGAAAAAGACCACAAACTCTAACATTTAACTTTGTCGGACGTTGGATTACTAGTTATTTAGAAGGTGAATTAGCATTTATTTCATTGGAATTGTACCTGTCCCTTATGTCCAGCATAGCTTGATTTTTTTAATGTGTCATTTTCATAGACAACTATCACCAGAGGACATCGCCAGAGTTCCAGGAAATTCCACGAGCAACATCTTAAACCGGTTACTGGTTACTTACGATCCCAGAATTCGGCCCAACTTTCAAGGTATGGAGGACCTTTAGCTCAGAAATGCGGAATATAATTAACGTTTGGCTTTTAAAATGCCTTTTGTTGAAGCCTGGGATATCGATGCTGGAGCACAGCGCCGTGGAAACAGGCTGTGCTCTGCTGTGTTTTTCTTTCCTGGCAGAGTGATGCTCTGTCACTGTTTAATAAGAGCCAGCATGTGTCGACCAATCAAAAGCATTTAGAAAAGTCACCTGTGAGGCAGATTTGGCTCAAATGATTTTCTGTAGGACTCTGTGGAGGTGAAGATTGCTACACAAGAAGGGGATTTTCAACAACAAAGGGATATTGGAGAAAGTCTGTTCCTTGCTTCCCATCTTTTTAAATATGATACTTAAATGATTTAAAAGGATTTTTTCCAGCTGGCATTGGGTCCAGGGCGTTCCCTGCCTTGTGTCTTAAGCTGCCCGGCAAGGACTCCAGCCTTCTTCATAACTCAGTTCAGGGTGGATTTAGAAAATGGAAGGATTTTCAACTGGCATCCCATCCAGGCTGCCCCCTACCTTGGGATTTATGCTGACTAAGATGGGCTTTAGGCTCTGTTTGACCCTGTACTAGATAAGAAGTTGGATGGATGGATGGATGGATGGATGGATGGATGGATGGATGGATGGACGGACAGATGGATAAATAAATTTTAGCTTCGTTTAATCTCTTCAAGTGCCTCTTACTTTCAACGCAATAATATGCATTTAATATTCACAGGTATCCCAGTGGAGGATAAAGTTAACATTTTCATAAACAGCTTTGGCTCCATCCAGGAAACAACCATGGTAAGAACAAGATGCACAGTACTGAATCTCGCTGGCTTCTATCTTTGTCTTAATTAGTATTAGTTGAGCAATCATCCATTCATCCGTTAAGGCCCATCACTGCAATTAAGGCAGTGTTTCCCGGTCCACGTTATTGCGGGAGCTGGGAGGAAGTGAAAATGTGGACTGTCTGGTAAGGATCTGGGAGGGAGTAAAAATGACGACCATTGGGAAGCATAGTGTTAAGGAGATATAGTACTTATTAGGTGCCAACAGAGGTAGAAATATCAGGTCTAGAAAGCAAAAATCCAGGCCAAGATTTCATTTCAACCAACGTTTGGCTGAAATAAAATCTTGGTCTAGATTTTTACTTTCTGTATCTGAACTTTTCACAGAAAGTCCACAATTTGTAACCCTTTTCCTTTGTTATTGACACTGAAGAAATCAATCAGTGTTTTTCCCACATTCAAGGCAAAAGACTTCAGTGAGACACGTTTTTCCTGGAGCGGAAATGGAGGTACTGTTAGAGTGAACGTCCTGATATATTCACATCATGCCTCGATCCTGTTTGCTGGGGACAGACCCAAGAAAGATATGTTTCCGTCGTCTGGCACATCTTGTAATAATCAGGCTGATGCTTAAATGTATCATATGTGTTTCCAAGTGGTTTGAACACATTAGAATACATGTGCAGGCAGAGATTCATGAGCATCCCTGCGATCGCTCATCCATCATTTATAACCGCTTTGCAAGCCTGGATTCTGTCCTGGGGAGGGGAGGACAGAAGGCTCACGACACCCCCGGATGGGGAACTGGTCCTTTGCAGGGCAGACGTCATACACACTATCGGTGATTTACAGGCACCAGTTCCCCTAACTGTATGTCTTTGGACTGTGGGAGGAAGGAAACCTGCCTGAGTATGGGGTAAATATGCAAACTCCACGCACAGAGTCAGAGGTGGGATCTGAACAACAACCCTAGTGGTGCGAGGATACAGTGCCAGTCACCCAGTCGCAGTGTCACCCCAGTGATTAGGTCAAGTGTATCAGATTCTGGGTCGTAGAGTTGGGAGCTTTTTTCATCATGTCTGTTTGACTGATTTTTTTTATTATAATAATAATAAATAATAATTATTATTATTGGCATTGTTATTGTTGGTGCAAAAAAATCAGATTATGGGAACAGTGGGACAAAAAAGAAATATTAATGGATGGATGGATGGATGGATGGATGGATAGATAGATAGATAGATAGATAGATAGATAGATAGATAGATAGAGATTGTTCAATTTCAGTACAGGAGGAAAAACTGATAAATGCATATACCTTACATATACATGGTTATATAAATAGGGGTCAAATCATATATCAAATAAATTGATTACATGGCAATATATGAGAAATAACCATGACCCCTGGCTTGACATATGGATATCTTTCTTACTTATTAAAATTGATAGTATACATTGGATTTAAAAGGCTAAAATATTCAGGAGTATACTTCAGCTCAAGGTACGTCCTTAATGGCGATGTTATCACACTGGCGTCAGTTATCGCCGCTTGCACTACACCGTGAATTTTCTATTACGGGAAAATGAAACAGGTGATCGCAATTTAAATTCATTAAAAGTAATGAGGTGTCATCGTTCACCGCGCACAGCACCGGCGCGCCTGTTCTGAAGCTAAGCTAAGGGGACGTTTTCAAGGGTGAGCACCGAGCCAGTCTGACTGCATCAGGTGGAGGAGAGACTGTGCGTCGGAAGGTCTCCGGTCAAAATAAACACCCCAAAAAACATGCATTCTGAGGCTGTTAGGGCTGCACGTTATTAGACCTAACTGGTACTGCTCAATGCTTTGAAATTAAGACATTTTGCATTTATAATATTCAATTAGGTAACACTTTACTTGAGGGAGCACACATAATGGCAGTGGTAATGGCAGCTTTATTTATAACGCACTTTCACACAACGAAGTTGACCAAAGTGCTACAAGTATATCAGAATACGATTAAATGCCAAAAATAAACTTAAAGTCACATCTAAAGTACATTAAAATTAAAATAAAATAGACTAAAAAAAAAATGAAAATAAAAGTAAAAAATGTCATAGTACACTCTAACTTAACGTATTATTTAACCAGAAAGTGTGAGTTATGCATTAATTCCATGTTTGTTCATCATTAATCAATCATAACGGTTCATGTATTTCATGCAGTTACTATGTTTGGCCCTGATTTGTACTTGAGTAGGAACTGAGTAACTGCCCCCGCAAGTCAAGTGTTACCTTAAATTATTTATTATAGCACTTTGTTTATAGGAATTGACAGTGTAATTCAACCAGCAGTGAGACGTTCTGCTAGCTGTCATTCGATTGACTCATTCTGCCACGTAACGGTACGGATACGAGCACCGCTGTCTGATAGCAATGAGAATTTTCACTTTCACGACCGAGGAGCCGCCTTAGCTTAACTCACAGTGTTTTGGATGCCAGCGGTCCTTCAGGGAGGTATCACAGAGCTCCTCAGTACAGCTGCGGGTCATTCTAGGTCTTCTGGCTTTGTTCCCATCCCGGAGTTACCCATTAACATTTAAAAACTCAAAGACGCTTTTCTTTTTGTGTGGCTCGACTTTACATGTGGTGGCGGGGGGGGCGGGGGGGCAAACCGGTGTGGTAATGTGTCTAGGGTGAAAGATCTGATCTCACGGTGGAACCGGCTCGCCCAATTAGTGCTAACGAATGCCGTCTCCCTGTGAGGGTCCCGCTCTAGGTGTGTACATAAACTTTGAACCCTGTGGATGAACAGAGCGATTTGAGTTTCCAGATCTCCCATTACACAGGAAAAGTGTTGGTGCATTGAGGGTAAACAGGGGTCTTGTTAAACAGCAGCTGCACAGCCAAAGCCATTGATAGCCACTCATTTCCATACTGGTTGTCCAGTACAGGCTTAAGGTTAACTTGGAGTCCGTCCCAGAAATCCCAGCACAGAGATGCGGGGATACGATAACAGACCTTCGAAGGGCACGGACTCAGAAACTAACGACATCGTAGAGTCGCCAGTTCGCCTAACCAAATGTTTTTCGTGTGAAAACCAGTGTACCCAGTGGAAACGCGGGGAGAAACTCACAGAGCCGGGGTGGGAATCAAACCCACAACCCTGGAGGTGTGAGGCAACAGCGCCACCCACTGAGCCACCAGCTATTTACGCAGTCCGTGGTTATTTTTGGTTGTGGAAAGACCTTCATAATGACATTGCATTTCCAGCATGTTGCACATTTTTAATAGCGATAATTCCTACTGATAACCCATTTAACAGAAATATCTGGTTGTGTCCTCTACCAGGATTACAGGGTAAACATCTTCCTGAGGCAGCGGTGGAACGATCCTAGACTCAGGCTTCCCACCGATTTCAAATCAGACTCCCTCACCGTCGACCCCAACCTGTTCCAGTGCCTCTGGAAGCCTGACTTGTTCTTTGCGAACGAAAAGAACGCCAACTTTCACGACGTGACGCAGGAAAACATCCTCCTGTTCATCTTTCGCAACGGCGATGTGCTTATCAGTATGAGGTACTTCACATCTCTATTTGAATGTCAAACTTTATTGACTATACATGCATTAATTTAGATGTGACATGTTGGTGATCCTTTAGAGGTCTTTCTTTGCTGTTAATAATATGTCCGTAATGATCGAAGATGTCTTGACTTCTCTCTGAAATGGGCATATTGTTCATTTCAAATTCACAGTATTGGGGGGTTTGATGTCTCTGAGACTTCCCAGTATTCATGCAGTCAGAAATACATTTTTGTCATTTTTTTTGGCTTCTGGAGCTTGTTGACGATGAGTTCTGCATTAAGTAAGAACAGAAGCCATCTAAAATATGCAGTGATAGCTCTGCTTTTCACACGCAGACAGGGTCTTTGATAACCCAGTGTTATTATGGCTCGTTAGGGGAAACAGCGTGGTGGCAGAATACCAAGCTGGAGGATTATTGCTTGATATAACTTGCGCGTGGGTCACGGGGATGTGTGACAATTCTCTTTCCCAGTTTTTAGTTTAATGCGGTTTAATGTGAATTCTTGATGCAAATCCCTTCCGCGTGATAGTGACAGGTTGCATGCCTCTTGAAATTTCCCTTTGTACCAAAGCTTTTATGAATCTCAACCACAAGTTTGAAAGTAGCATGAAGAGGCTTGAGTGCATTCTGACTCCGATTCAGAATCTGCATTCCTAAAAGTCCACTTTCAGTAAATTTTGAACCTGTTCTCTAGGCAGAATAATGGCTTAGTATTTGGATCTGGGTAAGAAGGTTTTGAGATTCAGTCAAATGACTACTAAATTGTGGTATATCCATAAGAAGACCACTAGTCTTTGGAAATATTACTCTCAGTCTTTAAATCTTCTAATATAAATGCAGTTTGTGGTTTCTAAGTTCTCCATAAACATTTGTAAACATTTCACCGAAACTTGCAATCAGAGTGACTGCTTTTCACAATAAAACAGCGAGATAAGACTTTGCAAAATGCGTTTTTCTTCCTGTCTGTCGCATTCCAGGTTGTCTGTCACTCTGTCCTGTCCTCTGGATTTGACTTTGTTTCCGATGGACACCCAGAAGTGCAAGATGCAGCTGGAAAGTTGTATGTGACCATATCTCACTTCATGTACTGCTTTGGCTAGCATGTCCGAACGCTGGGATCCTCACCTAAATTAAATCATCAGCATTTGTGTGTTTTTGTTACGGTTCGTCATGCTTTTTCTGCTGGCCACCTGTTTTTTTTTTTTTTTTTTTTTTTTTTTTTTTGGGGGGGCCATCTGGAGTGTCGAGGTCTTTGGAGTGAGGTACTTACACCCCCTCTGGATGTCTGTTTCCAGTTGGCTACACCACAGATGACCTTAAGTTCAGCTGGCAGTCAGGTGACCCAGTGCAAATGGATGAAATTGCACTGCCCCAGTTTGACGTAAAGCAGGAAGAAATAGTATACGGAAACTGCACCAAGTACTATAAAGGGACAGGTAATTTTTTACATTATTCTTAATAACTACATATACTTTTTATTTAAAATTGACAAGTTCGGCTGTTTTTATGCTTTGACTCACCGAAACAGAATTTCGATAAATGACCATTAAATCTTGCAATGACATGCTTGTGAATAGATTTCTTTTGATTGTGTATGACAAATTGGAGTTTTTTTGGAAAAAGCCATATTTCTTAAAATTAAGTAAGCATTTAGCTTTGATTCCAAAAAAAAGAAACAATATTTAAATACATTTTTTGCACTTATGATGAATTATATTGTTGTGCTGACATCACGGAAGATTACGCTAAAAATGGGACCTTAGTTCAGCTAAGGTTCAGGCAAGTTTGGATATTCTCGTAGCATATTGGATATTTTCTGTATGTATATCTCTGTATACAGTATAGTACAGATTTAGAAGACGATCCACTGAAAATGATTTGCACTGTGCTTGAAACACATCAGCTGACTGTCTTAGTCATCAGCCAATGTGGTGGGTGATCTCTGCACCTATGCAGTCATTGAATACTGTTAATCTGCACTGTTTACTTTATACGTATTACATAAGGAATGAGTCAATGCTTTTCCATATTGTATATATCTGACAGTTTAGATTCATTACCAGGAAAAAACAATGAAATTCAGTTTCAACTGTCAATAAAAATCAATTAAGGACGTTTAGACCACAGCAATATGTAATAAAATCAGATTCACATAGACAGAGGCATAGGGACAGGGAGGGAGGGGTATACCCCTGAACATTTCATTTTGCCTTTATTTGCTCCCCCCACATAAATATACCTCTGCATTTGAATTACTGCCCCCCCCCAAAATCAAACTCTCTTCCCTTACATAGAGAATCTATTTTTATTATTAGGTGCCGTCAAATGGTATTGACTCGTTGGCAACTATATAAATCAAATTTTCTTTGTCTGAGTCTTTATTATACAGGTTTTGGATATTAATAAATATCACCAGGAGCCATCGTTCTAGCCACTGTATTGCATTTCAGCTTTGTTTTTCAGTGTCTTGGTGAAAGTCCTGATTACAGTAGATAGTTGAAAAGAGCAATTCAAAATATATAATGTCGGAATAATTTAAAAGCCATAAACTTTATGAAATGTATTACAGCTCAAAAATAAGATGTTTATACAGTACATTACTACAGAATATTGAAAGCAACTCAGTGCACAAATTTGAAAAATACTGTAAAAATTGTACTGTAAGAACTGTATGTTCAGCATCTACTTCCCATTCAATGCTTGGGGGGGAATCAGGATGTGAGAGACTCAAGCAGAGTTTTTTGTTCGGTTACGCATCTCTGTTTCAACCTAGACTATAGCTGTAAAAAAATCCATTAGGGAGACGAATAAAAATGAATCCAACAGAAGACCATTAAGTAACACTGAAGTAACTGGTGTCCAGTGAGGGACAGCTTGTTGATATTTTATCAAAGTCTTCATCTACAAAACATTTGGTCAGAACAGAGGTGTGTGTGTGTGTGTGTGTGTGTGTGTGTATGCGAGCGGGTTTACCTATCCTTATGGGGACACAATGTCCCCATAACGT